>JAVQJS010090960.1:0-12133 GCA_036024795.1 Galaxias rostratus | reverse complement strand
TGCCAGCGTGTTTTGGGTCTACCCCGAGGTCTCCTACTAGTAGGGCGTGCCTGAAATACCTCCAAAGGGAGGCGCCCAGGAGGCATCCTAATCAGATGCCCGTACCACCTCATCTGGCTACTTTTGACGTGAAGGAGCAGTGACTCTACTCCGAGCTCCCTGAGCTCTTTAACTAATCCCTAAGGCTGAACCCAGACACCCTACGGAGGAAACACATTTCAGCCACCTGTACTCGCAATCTTATTATTTGGGTCACAACCCAAAGCTCATGACCATAGGTGAGGGTTGGAACGTAGAGAGACTGGTAAATTGCGAGTTTTGCCTTTTGGCTCAGCTCCTTCTTCACCACGCCTGTGCGGTACAACACCCGCATTACTGCTGATGCTGCACCAATCCGCCTGTCAATCTCACGCTCCATTTTGCCCTCACTTGTGAACAAGAACCCGAGATACCTTTCCTGGTTGGAATGGATATGATTGGGTAAAAGCTGTGGGCGTAATTAGGGTGCCAAAAGTTGGCTAAATAAGACTGTGACTTAGGGATAAAAAGATGTGAGTGTCATCACTGACATCAAATAATAAAAAATAACAAGGAACCTTTAGACTATCTTGCCAAGCCTCGTAAGGATGCAATACACACATATTATTAGTCAAGGCCAATACGTAGAGAGACAAAAAAAGGTCACAAATAACATTGTCAAATATATATATAGGGCTATAACAATACACTCAATTCAAGATTCGATACACAATACTGTGTTTAAGAAAAAAAAATTCTACAATACAGCAACAAAAGACAGATTTCTTTCATTATTCATGTGACAGAAACTAAAGCTATAAAACTACTTTTATTAGTCATTTCTGTGGTAGGGTAGGTATTTACATATTCAATTACAATCAGACAGTATTATTATAATATTTCAAAATCACACACGCCAATCTGATTCCTGTTACAGTGTATCTGGAAAGTATTCACAGCGCTCACATTTTTTTATGTGACCGCCTTATTCCAAAATGTATTTAAAAAGAAAACTCCCTCAAAATTCTACACACAATAAACGATAGTGACAAAGCAAAAAACTTTTTTTTGTTTGCAAATTTATACAAAATAAATCATGATCACTAATTAATTACTCGTTTAACCATACTCACAGCCGGTATCATGAAGCACAAAACTGAACTCAGATTTATCTTGTTTCCACTGTTGATCCTTGAGATGTTTCTATTGATTGGAAATGATTCTGTTGTTTGGACATGATTTGGAAAGGCACACACCTGTCTATTTAAGGTCCCACGGTTAACAGTGCCGGAGCACAAACCAAGCATGACGTCAAAAGAGTTTTCTGTAGACATCCGAGACAGGAATGTCTCGAGGCACAAATCTGGAGAAAGGTACAGAAAAAATGTCTGCTGCATTGAAGGTCCCAATCAGCACAGTGGCCTTCATTATCCGTAAATGGAAGAAGTTTGGAACCACAAGGACTCTTTCTAGAGCTAGCCAGCCGTCTAAACTGAGTGATTAGGGGAGAGGGGCCTTAGTCAGTGAGGTGTCCAAGAACCTGAAGGTCACTCTGTCAGAACTAAAGTGTCACTATTTGGAGAGGGGAGAACCTTCCAGAAGGACAACCATCTGTGCAGCAATCCATCAAACAGGCTTGGATGAAAGAGTGACCAGATGGAAGGCACTCCATGGCAGCCCATTTGGAGTTTGCCAAAATGCACCTGAAGGACTCTCAGACCACGAGAAAGAAAATTCTCTGGTCTGATGAGACAAAGATCGAACGCTTTGGTGTGAATCTCAGGCGTCATGTTTGGAGGAAACCAGGCACCGACCATTACCAGGCTAATAACATCCCTACAGTGAAGCCTGGTGGTGGCAGCATCATGCTGTGTGGGTGTTTTTTAGCAGTAGGAAATGGGAGACCAGTCAAGATGGAGGAAAAGATTAATGCAGCATAGATAAATCCTGGATAAAAACCTTCTCCAGAGCGGTGTTGACCTCAAACTGGGGAGACGGTTCATCTTTCAGCAGGACAATGACCCTTAACACAAAGCCAATCATATCTAAGGAGTGGCTTCAGAACAACTGTGAATGTCCTTGAGCCAACCAGCCAGATTCCAGGCTTGAATTCAAATGAACATCTCTGGAGTGATCTGAAAATTGCTGTGCGCTGATGCTTTCATCCAACCTGATGCCGCTTGAGAGGTGCTGCAAAGGGGAATGGGCGAAACTGCCCGAAAATAGCTGTAGCAAATTTGTGGCATCATATTCAAAAAGACTTGGAGCTGTAAATGCTGCCAAAGGTGTCTCAACAAACTATTGAGTAACGTTATGAATACTTATGTACATATGTGATTTCTAAGTTAGTTATTTTTAACGTTATGAATACTTATGTACATATGTGATTTCTAAGTTAGTTATTTTTAATACTTTTGCAAAAATGTTCAATGTCATTATGGCATATTGTGCAGAATTTGTCTGAAAAATGTATTTAATACATTTTGGAATAAGGCCGTGATACAACAAAATATGGTAAAAGTGAAGCGCTGTGAATACTTTCTGGATTCACTGTATATGCCACGGGCAACGGGCCAACATTTAGTTTTTGAGCCCTTTGTATGGCAAATCATGTTTCATGGTCCCGATATGAATCGTCACGTATTTTAAATTTAACAGTCTCGCAAAGTATCGTAACATTCCAAATCAAATACATCAAAGTATCAAATGGACCATAAAAGCATTAAGACTGACCTGAGATGGAACAGGGCTCTGAACACAGCATAGCTTCTTAATGGCACTGTAGAGGTCATCTCTGTTGCCTGTGATGATGACCACAACCAGTTGCATATAAGGCTGAAACACATCATGAGCAAAGGTACAAAATATGTGATAACATGACTAAAGTCTCATGTCTGCAATACATCCAAAATAAGCAAAACAAAATATACATTGGAAGATATATTTGATGGGGTTCTGCTACCTCACTGGTAAGCTGGGAATGGATGCTTTTGACATAAGTCTCTGTGCGGTCGTCTTTGAGCTCCACACGTATGGGTCGGTCCAGCCGCAGACCAACAGGCCCAGCCACTTTGCCAAAGGTGGAAACCAGCTCCTCTGCCTGCTCGGCACAGCGGCGGGGGTAAAAGATGGCCCAGCAGTTCAAAGGAATCTGAGAGAAACATCAGTCATTTAGGGAAGGCTCAAACTAACACAGCCAATGAAGTCTGAGAAAAGCAGAGCTCCAGGCCTGGCCTGAATGTCAGGGAAACGACCCATCAGCTTTCCCCAGATAATTTGAAATGAGCCATTGTGACACACCTACCTGCGGCTATCAGACAGATTGAGTGAGAGAGTACATGCGCATGGGGCACCACACCAAATGAGGGTGACAACATGGTACAAACAAGGTAGTTTTCTTGCTTCTGTCTTTATCTAATTTAAGGTTTGCAGTCTACTGTGTGGGTCTGACAAATTAGGAGCATGGCAGAAGCAGCACAATTGTGGCATAAACCTATACTTACACAGCTGATTGAAGCATCCCTGACAACCTCCCTGGACCAGCAGACGTCAGCGCCAGTCACAAAGGATGCAGACTGCAGACAGATTGTCTCCAGGGGTAGAGTTCGGCCCTGGGTCTAAGTAAAGACAATACAAATGTCCTACAAAAAGCTGTGCTAAACTTGTGTAAATGTCCTGTAATGAGGGGGAATTTATTCAGAAACAAATACTATGGATTAGCAAGGACCAATATATCATCTTAAGTCTGTGAACCCAGATGTTTACCCAGGCAACTACACAATGCTTTCCGAAAGTATTCAATCCACTTAACATTCCAAAATGTTGTCGGCCTTACCCCCAATACTGCACACAAAACATCATAATGACAATGAAAACAGGTTTGTTGAAATTTGCAATTTATAACACACACACATACATACACATAAATAATATGTGTTTAATTAAAATATTTTTTATACACACACACAAAGTCACATTCACTGAGGTTTTAAGACATTTTGCAATGAAGATGACCTCAGGTGTGTGGGATCATTCTTAAGCTGTTTCTAAAACCTGAATGGGGTCTACTTGTGTTAAATTAAATTGATCAGACACACCTGTCAGTGTAAGGTCCCATTCTTGACAGTGCATATCAGAGCAAATATCTGTTTTAGGGGAAATATCTGGGGAAGAGTGCAAAAACATTTCAACTTAAGATAGAACATGGCCTCCAATGTTCAGAACCACCAGCATTCTTCCTATTGCTGGCTGCCTGGAAACCGCCCGTAATTTGAGGAGGAGAAAGGGCCATCGTCAGGGAGATGACCGAGAACCTCTTTGTCACTCTGATAGAGCTTCAGAGGTCCTCTGCGGAGAAGGGGGAACCTCCCAGGTAGACAACCATCAATCGGGCCTTTGTTGTAGTGGCCAAATGGAAACCACTCCTCGGTAACAGGCCTACTTGGAGTTTGCTAAAAGCTACTCTCAGACCATGAGAAACAAGATTCTCTGGTCTGATTGAACAAAGACTGGACCCATTGGTCTGAATGCGAAGCGTCACACCTGGAGGAAATCAGGCCCTGGTCATTACCTGACAAAAGTATAGATATCCTCGATGGAAATCTCATCCAGTGTTCTGGACCTCAGACTGGGGAGAGGATTCACCTTCCAACAGGATCAAGACCTTAAGCACACAGCCGAGACAACGCACCAGAGACTTCAGGACAAGTTGTTTTAATGTCCTTTTGAGTAACCCAGCCAGACCCCAGACTTGAACATGACAGTATACCTCTGAAGGTCCTACGGCCTCCTCCACGTCTCCTGAGGTACTGGCCTGTTTCCTAGTAGTGCCTCCATGCTCTGGACACTACGCTGACAGATACAGCAAACCTTCTTGCCACAGCTCGCATTGATGTGCCATCCTGGATGAGCTGCACTACCTGAACCACTTGTGTGGGTT
The DNA here is from genome assembly GCA_036024795.1 of Galaxias rostratus. Classification (NCBI taxonomy): domain Eukaryota; kingdom Metazoa; phylum Chordata; class Actinopteri; order Galaxiiformes; family Galaxiidae; genus Galaxias; species Galaxias rostratus. Next base: position 7,176 of record JAVQJS010090960.1, on the reverse strand, counting down.
GTAGAGTCAGTCTCATGCTACCACTAGAGTGACAGCACTGCCAGCATTCAAAAGTGATCAAAACTTCAGCCAGAAAGCAAAGGAACTGAGAAGTGGTCTGTGGTCACCACTAGCAGCTTCTTTATTGGGGGTGTCTTGCTAATTGTCAATAATTTCCACTTGTTGTCTATTCCATTTGCACAACAGCATGTGAAATTGATTGTCAATCAGTGTTGCCTACTAAGTGGACAGTTTCATTTCACAGAAGTGTGATTGGGCTTGGAGTTGCATTGTGTTAAAGTGTTCCCTTAATTTTTTTGGAGCATTGTATTTTCATTGCAAACCAAAAATGTCGAGACAGAAAACGTGAAGTTAATGTCGAACAGTTATGCTTTTGTTTTTGTTTTTTTCATTAACAATTCTAGTCTCCTATTTCTCTCACGTAGACAGGCTTTGAGGAATAAACCCATGGTTGAAATTGTGCTAAGGAGGGTGGGTTGAGGAGGGTGGGCTTACCACTAGGATCTCTGTGTTTATGTCTAGGCCCCATCGTGCCAGCTCCTCCAAAGCCTCAGGGTTGCTGTTGATGTTCTCTAGAAGCTGCTTCAGTGAGTGTGTGTGCTGCTCACTACTCACGTTGATGTGCATAGTTAGGTCCTACAGTAGAAAAGCAAAGTCATCTGAACTAAGGTCACAACATTTTGTCGCTGCTCCACCTGCTGTAAAAAGTGTTTCATGAATGGGTTACAATTCTCTGTCATGAAAGAACAGCCCTCAGTGCAGAGGACAATCACTGTACCTTCATTGCACGATAGTCTTTTCTCATTTTGTCAGGGATTCCAGTCATAAAGGAAAGCTCTGGTAGAAGAAGGATCTCTCCTGTAATTACTTGCTAGAGGGCAGATTAAAGGATGGGATTTATTTCCACCTTATTACTAGAAATCCCACGTAGGCGATTAGATTTGGTTTTGTAGATGAAGGTGCAGTAACACAGGCTGCATCCACAAGGTGGCAGTCTATTGACAACATTAATTTGATATGGCTTGCAAAAAAAAAAAAAAAGAGTTGCCTATCATAAAAAATTCAGTTTTTTTCCCGATCTTAAACAACTTGACTTTTGATAACACTTATAACAATGACGATCTTGAGCTTGTGAATCTGAAATTAACTTACCTTTCCTCCAGGCTTGGCCCTCTCTTTCGGGCGATGGACAAGCATAGGTTGGTCCATGTCTTTGATGGTGATACCATAGTTTTTGCTGTTTAAACATAATGTACACAATGATAATACTAATTTGATGGATTTAGTTTTATAAAGCTCTTTATAAATTTACAATATAACAATAAACAAACAGACCGACAGTCATCATACACAACAATCAATCTGGGGATACCACAGTAGCCAATTTGTGCCAGACTTGCTCACAAAATTTATCGCAACAGACCTTTCACATATTTGTTTTGTAAATGAGCACCCAGTGGAAACACACACAAACACAGGGAGAGCATGCAAACCACACAGAAAGGTCAGCTGGGGTTCGACAGTCAGTTATCAGTGCTGACCACTGAGCTGCCAAAAATAGTACATGCTTTGAAAGAAATGGATAGTTACCATTCTCACACTTGGCCTCTAAGGCTCACCTGTAGTATTCTACAAAGGTTGTCTGGGAGCCGTCGACCATGGTGAAAGTGTCTTTGGGCGACTTGCTCCACTCGATGTCATCAATGCGGTAGGTGCGATTGTTGTACCGGGTGATAACGATGCTACCTATCAACTCCTTAGTGCATTCGTCTTGGAAGCTCTCTCTGCTCTGCTGGTAAATCACATTCCTGTGGAACGACACGGGTCAGACTGAGGGTCATGCCTCCACACTGAAGTCATAGATACTTATCCTTCTTTCCCTTTGACTGAGCCCACTCAGCCAAATGGCAACGTCCTAAAATAGTAAGAACATGGTTGAGGGATCTCTTGTATTTCCAAAAGTCTTAAAAAAGGGCAAAGCAGTTTATTTTAGTTTATTTCAGTATTTTAGAGTGAATATTTATCTTCTGTGTTTAAATATTCATGACCATATCAGTGATTATGGTTGGATTCTGATTTTTTTTTACTTCCATGAGCACATCAAAGGTTAAAGCATGATTTCCATGTGTATGAGCAAATCATGTGTTAATATATTATAAAAGACATGTGTTCATGAGGCAATGTCCAGGCACTCCCCAAAATGCATGGGAGGCAAGACAAATCTGCAAGATCAAATGCATGACGCATCACTAGCAACACAGCCTCATGGACTGCCTCTGAAACAAAAGCTATTCTGATGCTATAGTTGCTATGGCTAGGGGGTATTGCATCTCACATGATATCCAGCACTGAGTCGTTACGTAGCACTTTGTGGGACATGTCCACGGACAGGTACAACCCTCCGTCTGTGCGCTTTATGCAGGTTGAATAACCCGGCCACACCTGCAGTCTGTAAGAGTCAGGGATTACAGTGGGCAGCCATTTGTCATAATTACCACACAAGTGGCTAGGTTCTTCTAACGAGAAAATAAAATTAAAACTCACCGATGTTTTCCAAGAATGACAGCACTTTTTGGATCATAATGATTTCGTCCCACTAGCTTCAGTCCCAAGAACTTCATTATCCTTAACAAACAAAAAAATAAAATTCTGTCAATAAAACATTTAAAACGGAAGCCAGTTTTTCATGGTTACATAAATGATTAGGATAATGAGCTACTTTTGTTAAGGGCTTTAAAATTGGAGGCTAGAATTGGGCGATTTTCAAATAAATCTGGCTTTGTGGAACTGAGATCTCTTTGGTGAATGTGTTTTCTTGAAGCCATCAAGCAAACATAATGCTTATGACTCCACATGGAGAACAAAGATTAGCTTAAGTCATGCAACCCAACTGCACTTAGGTTTTACCCACCCACGGAGTCAGAAACATCCAGCAACAAAAGACCAGGCAGGTCTTTTGAATGTAGAATTAGAGTGGTCTGAGGCGGATAAGAGTACCAGACGAGCTAAGCCCTACCTCCTCAGTACCACGTTGTAGAAAGGGATACACAGGTCAGAGTTTGGCGACAGGATCTTTGTCAGTTGGACCTTGATGTCAATCACTTGGTTGTCGGTTCGTCTCACACTCTTCAGGTTGACCACCTGAAAAGAAAATATAGCCCTTACTGTACAATGTCGCAGTTTTTTTAAGCCTGTCCATATTTTTCGCAACCCAAAATAATGAGGATCAAAATCCTGTTACATTGTCACAATAACTCCTGACAAAGTTAAAGCCTTTGATGAATCATATGAGATTCAACTGTATTGTGGTGCTGCCTTAAAAATGATGTCAGTAATTTAGGAATAGAAAACAAATATTAAAATATTCTTACATTGTTTCATTGAAGTAGTGCGAGTGTAACAATGCTGATAAAAAAAATTAATGTGTAATGTAAAAGCTATGTTTCTTTTATAATCCCTTTCGTCACCATTGCCAGCAGTTACAAGCAATGGCAAGAACTGGCCTAAGTTAAAATGAGCTGTATCCTTTGTGACGATAACCAGACACACCTCATCCAACCTCACAGGAAGATAGAGAATCGAGCCGTCAAACGCTACCACCTCCCCGGTGGTGGATCGGTGGTCTTTCATCATACCAAAGCGCATCCCCATGGACTCCACATTGGGTCTGCAATGGATGGATTTGCAAAAGCAAGGGTCAGGGTACCTCCCATTGAAAACATATTTTAATCTTCTGGAACAGGCTCACTAACCCTGAGGTTTCCGGTCGAATTTGAAATGCTGTCCAGAGAAATGTATGAACTCCCTGCAGCAGTGGGAGCGACCCCAGATAAATCTCTTTATACTTACGTGAATACAACATGGTACTGAAAAACTGCTTCATTCCTACAGCGTATAGAGATGTAGTTGGAGCCAACAGGTAGAGGAGTTCCTTTTGTGCCAATTTTATGAAGTGGCTCACTTGTTGGGTAGAGAGCACAGCATTTTTATTTTTAAAAGAGACAAATGAAAACTAAATACGGTTGAAAAATAAACCTTAGAACATGAACATATATCTTGTTTACTTACTGTGAAGCTTCCATTTTCAGCTCTACCTTTGCAGTAAGGCTGCCGGGAGGCTGTGCGTCCTCTTGCGGTTGTGGGTGAGAGGCTAATGGCGCCAATGGGTCAGAGGGCAGAAGGAGAGGTTGTGAGGGGCCTGGGGGGCTGGGAGGGACTGTTGGCCCTCGCCCTATCCCTGGGACAGACATCACTGCTCTTCCTATTCCCAACATCTGGTATGGTATCCCTCGGCCAAGGAAACTGTAGAGTGAGACGTGTTGCAGAAAGTTATCATTCATAACATGTCTACCTCTTAAAAGAAAGGTACAGATATCCCCTAGACACCAGTAAATCTATAAAAGGCTCTTAATATAGAATGGCACAAATCAATGTTAGTTACCCAATGAACAAAAACATATGATTTTCCCAATTTAGGCTTCCGTTTTATTGCTTTCATGAAGGATGATATAGGATAAGATATTATATGATTTACAACAATTTCACCAAATACTATATTCACCAAGATTTCCTAAATCAGTAATTATGCTGAAGTTTGGGTCTTTCATCTCAGATTACAATGACACCTTTCTGAAAATGTGTATTGACAAATGCAATTTTATTTGATAATTTCCATACATATAGAGGGTTGTACCCCTACCTGCTACCTCTTTCCATCTTTTCCTCCAGAGAAATATTACCCCTTGGGCTGTTTGACACACCTGGAGCCTTTTGAGGCTTGAGCTCTTGTCCAAAATCTCCTGATACACCACCCCTTCCTGCATTCAAAAAAATATATCTCAATATTTTTAAAAAAATAGAAAACATTCATAACTATTTAATTCCACAACACCAAGGTTTTGGGGAATGTATGATCGGCTGGGAATATATTCTATCTAAATCTAATTATTCAAAAGATCTGTTTCCTAAAATTGCTACATTATCTGAGCAAAACACTAAACAAACCACTGCTAATTATAATAATAAATCTAGGAGATTTTTGTATAAAAACAAAGGAAATGTGAATTAAGGTACGTAGTTTTACACACTCACCAAAAGTATAAAAAAAATACTAATAATCATCCCACTAAATCTATGTTTGTTGGTGTTACCTTATATTCAGTAATCTCCTTTACTTTGCTCAGAAACCATCTTGGGCCTGCAAGACTATCAAACATAGTACTCACCCACTAGAGGTGATCCTCTTCCAGAGGACATTTTTGTAGGATCAATGCCCATGCCTCTGAACATTGAGACCAAAGTTGATCCTTGGCCTTGAGTTGCCCGATGCCCAGGAATGTCAGCCTGGTCATCAGATACAATAAAAAACTATTCAGATTCCTGGACTAATTTTCAACTGTTCAACAAATCTTAAGCATACAACCAATATAATACCTACTTTCTTTGTTACTTCTTCAGCCCTTAAGCTTTGCCTGTATTCGACCACGGCTTGCGTTGTGGTTTCATCTTGGGAGTGATCTTCCAAACCAGGAAGGGGTGCGCCTCTTGATGCTCCTACAGTTAGTTCAATTGCAGAGAGGTGCAGTCCTCTAGCCCGGCCAAGCCCTCCATCATTGGATGACATTAGTGCCCCTCGGGCAAATCCTACAGAGGGCTCACTCACGGGGAAAGTGGCTCCTCTTCCATACTGCATTAGTGGCGGATCACCAGTAGCAGGAAATCCTCTGGCACATCCTACAGCAAGCTCCCCTCTTGGAAACAGAAGACCCCGGGCACATCCAATTGCAGGTTCTTCTGACATTAATCCTCGACCTCGTGCTTGCTGCTGCAACCAAGGCATGTGGTTGGCAGGCGGAGCCCCAGGAAACAGAGGTTTATTTGGGTCCATAACTACTTCACACTTGTAGTTTTTCACAAATTCTAGATTCTGAAATAAACAATAGTGATAACAAATAAAATGGTTAGATTCCAAGCTGGGTCTCTAGCCTTTGTCGTCTGTCACATACTTATTCAACGAATGTTAAATTTGTCAGATTTATCTCAGGTCTAATAGAGCCTGATTTAACGTGATAGCGCAGGTAGTTGTAAAGAACGTGATGGCCTGATCTACATATGGGGCAACTTAAATAGTTGTCATTATAGGCTAGGTTTGATGTTGTGTGACTGTTGTAACGCAATGTCAAGCATGGTAGCCATTTGTAACATCCCGATGATTAAATTGAACAAGAGCAGGATAAACATTATCCATTAACATAGAAACCAATTTGGCTAATATAATTTATTAAGTGAAGATGTATGCAGACCAACATCACTTTTTTTTGGACTTTATCTCACGGGCTAGCTAGCTGCCTGACTGCAATCCGAGGTTAGCTTTAACGGAAATAAGTAGAACTTGCACATGTGCTCAATGCATTGACGGACGTGCACGTCTTAAAGAAGGTTCAGAGGTAAAATAAGCTAATGACATTAAAGTAAATACATTTTTGCGCCTCAATACACAACAAATAATTTCAAACCGGTTTTAGAACTTTTACTCCTTTCACAGCTGTGGTAGGACACGTTTTTCGGAAAATTCACAAACCAACATCCTCGCCTGCGTGTAAATTCCCGGGAAATTAATGCGTTTGCTAATTAAGTCCAGAAACAGTATGTTGAGAAACCTAAACGTCATCGAAAGGCTGCAAAACTGCAAACATAAATTTACCAGATTGATTTAACTATTTGTTTGGGTAATGTTTATTTATTTTTGCTTTCTTATATAAATGACGGTCAACATTTCAATGACATTTTAAATAAAAATTATTGTAATTTAGTCACCCACACTCACCAAATAGTGTCGTGTAGTTTCAAAGGGAATATGTTTTGATTGGATTGCATTATTCGAGTCTGAAAACACTGCATAGATCAAAGGAGATTTAGTTTTTGACCCATTTTTGTTATCACTAAAAAATTTATTTTATTTTACTCAAACATTCCTAGACATAGGAATAACCGAGAAACTGATCACTTTGCAGTGGCCTCCAAAAAATTTTTCAGTGACTTAATTGAATTAAAAATAGAAATGCCTTCTGTAACATAAATTAGACATTTGTAGGCGAGTGGAACAAACCTGCCCTTGAACACTTTAAACGCAAACTGTCATCGATCAACCGCCAGTTGTATGATTGGCGCTATGTT
>JAVQJS010090957.1:0-17501 GCA_036024795.1 Galaxias rostratus | reverse complement strand
TTGGTACATTTCATAGGCCTGTATCCCTTTGCATGTCTTTGATAGGCCTGTATCTCTTTGCATATCTTGACAGGCGTGGGTCAGATAATGTTACAAACTGAGTTGGACGTATTTTCCTTCCAACTATTTGATTTTTTTTCATCTTACTGAATGATTCTCTACTGACCCAAAGTACCTTGCCAAGCAACTCTTTTCCAATAGACAACTTAAAAAGTGATAATCTAATGTTATTATCTTGCAGGAGATAAAATCTATTTCAGGTGACCCATAGGCATGCTGTTGTACTTGCAATTCACTTTCATGTTATTTTCCAGCATGATTGAATCTAGTATTAAACATTTGGAAACCATTACACGGACTGAAATGAATAAATATTTATGACATGGGTCTGTGTTTTCTGATGACTACCGACTTTATTTTCCCCACAGTTGAATATACGATTATTGAAATTGCAACCGTGCACAGCTAAACTCATCTACGTCTACTAGCAGAGTGGATTACACCCTAGAACGGTTTCTTTGAAAAAGTGGTGTCATAGGCTTGCTCCCCATCCGAGACGATTGCAACAGACCTCTGTATTAGAAAGTTGGCATTAACATTGATTTGTTCATTCTAACACCATTATTATACATAAGTAGGTAAATTCATATGTTCTGGACCATATTTCTGGTCCATTAACGTCACTTCATTTGTTGTTTTGTCAAAGGATAAGACAAGACAATTCAAATCAAACACGAATAAATCCAACTGACCTCCGATGGTGAGTTGAAACAAACTAAACTCCTTCTACCCGACCCCTTGTGACGTGACATGTTCCTAACCAAAGAACAGGCAGCGACTCTGTGTTTGTGTTGAGGCAAAGGAAAACAAAAACACATAATTTTCTTTTCCCTTTGCATTTTTATTGAGACATGCCTGGGGTGTATGTGTGGGTGTGCTACTATGCAAACATTTTTCCTGGGTGGTCGATTACATTCGGCTGGCAGTCTGTCAGCCCTCTGATAACATTGTTATTATAATGTATTTGATTGGCAGCTCAACAAGCCGGATGGCGTGAAGGTGGTCAAGGGAAAGGTTTGATTTCAGTGCAATATTAGATTGTCAGATTAAACAGGGAAAAACACAAATTATGTTTAGTATGCATATTTTTGCTCCCTTTACCATCTCTTTTGTACAGCAAAAATATGATGCAAAACTACGGAAAAGAAAGTAATATACTGAATTCTCTACCTGTACTCTGCTCTGGAATAGGTTAAGATCTTTCTGAAATAATTTTTCCGCCCCTTGATGACTTGTGTTTGTGTGTGTGTGTGTGTGTGTACAAGTGAATACATATAATGGGTGGAGGACTGGTTTAATAACAGTATTTGTCTCTCCATTGTTTTCAAGCATAATCTTGTTTGACAAAGTGTTTCTTGAAGACAATCTGAGGACAGAGTGTAGTGGGGAAAACAATGGATATTTAGTGGATTATGACAAGGCTGCAGTCCGAGCAGTGGGGATAGAGACACCTCGATTTCTTTGGAACCGCCAAGAAGTATAATAGTTTCACAGATTCATCTGAGAATTCCATTTCCAAAGACAAGAAGAAAAATTCAAGTTGGTGCTTCACCAACCGCATTGCAACATTTACTCATTATTGATTCACAAAAATAAGTGAATGCTTTTTTCCAGCATTATGGTTGGGGTTTCCCCAACGACAACTTCCAAGCAAAATGGTTGAGTCACATTTAATAGCAAGGAACTCTAATTGCAGCAACTCAATTCTCTGGGCCTGTTTTGAAGGCTTTTAGAATGATGTCTTTGTCAGCTGATGTGTTGCTGTGGTCCCAGTGGGAAGGTTTTCCCACTGACTAATCTTCCGGCCGCTGTACAAACAAGAGCCCCTCTGCCAGCAGCAGCAAAAGTAATTTGGACATCTAATAGCTCAAGACCGGAGCAGCTTCATGTAAGGCCCATTGTGATTACCTGACGTAATGACAGCCTATCTAAATACAACCTGCCAACCATTATGAGCCGAACAGGCAACACACATTATGTGTTCCACTATCGGAGCATTACGGACCTGATCAATGCAGGAGCCCCGGCGGCATGTCAAAGGGTGCCACCAATCAAACCCCTCCCGTGGTTCCAATGAGGAACCGTTTGGCTCCTAAACACCTCCACGCCACAGCTTGTAACTGTGAGTGGCAGCTCCAGGGTGTGCCCCACGTCTTCCGGAATGATCAAAAGCAATGCAAAACCATGACATTGACACACATGGCAGAAATTGGTGGGATGGACTCATCAGTGATCCGCTGCAATTTTCCTGTCCACAAATGTGTGTCGAAAAGTATTGACTCCTTCTAGTAATTTTCCAGCCCAAACTATTAAATAGATTGGAGACAATTTAGTCTGTCGAGATGGGAATTGCACATGAGTCACCCCTCTGCCATTAAATACATTTGGCAAGAATACAATTCTCTTTAATATCAAAAATGTTCTCCTTATAGCAGTCCGTAAAACTATAGTTCCAATTCAAAGTCAATTCGTCTGCTCATGTCGTTTTGGCTGAAGGAGCAAACTTCCAATAGACTCTCCAACTATTCTTCAGGATTAGGGTGACAATCCAATTACTTTGGTCCCATTCCTTCCAGATAGAAGAAAGAGAGTTCATTCGTTTATTCCTACAGCCCCCAGGAAGGTCTTTGCCTTGCTGGAAACACTCCCACTCTGTAATGAGTCCGGAGACCGTCCTGCTTAACTTGGCTTGTTTGTTGAAGGAGAATAACACGACTCCCTGTGCTTGCCTCCAAGAGATTGTCTCAGCTGGGAGGGCTTTCAGTGACATCTGTCCACCCATCCCAGTGTTGGATTCCTTTCAGCATGGATAGCTGAGGTTATCCGCCGCTTTGGTACAATATATTAGATTACGATTGGTTTGGAGTAAGAAAGAAACCTCTGGGACTAGTAGCAACGTTTTGTGTGTGTGTGTGTGTGTGTTTGTGAGGCACAAATGCTTGAACTGATCCAAGGACCAAAGGAACTTCTCCAGTCAAACTATATTATGGGGTGTATTGTTGTTTGCTTTAAAATATAACTGACAGCATTGCTGTGCGTGCCACTCTGAAGCAAATGCATTGTCAGAAGAAAAGAAAAAAAAACAACAACACCACATTGAATTGAAGAACACACTCCAAAAACACGAATGTTCCTTTTGTATGGTGGTTTTATTGAGGACAAAGGGGAGGGAAGGCACGTGGTCAGGGTAGAGGCTCTAGAGCGTATGGAGGTGTCCAGCTGGGAAAGGGGTGTGAGGCGGTGGCGGGGCAGAGGGATCATGTGATGACAGTGGGGCCCGCGCGGCCGGTCCTCTCGTGGAGCTGAGAGACCTTCAGGGCAATGTCCACCAGAGGAGCCAGCATGACCTGCACGTGGAAGGACACAGCATGTGAGTGCACCCACTCTGCCTTTTGCTCAGTCCTGGGGAGAAACTACACTTCAAATACTTAGAAATTGGCAGGCATTTTCAAATTGACTTCCGGTGTACATGTACAGTATCAGTCAATTGGAAAGACTTTCTCATTTAAACTCTCTGTTTAGTTTAAAATATAACAGGTAGAACTATCACTTAGACAGACCCACCAAAAACAAGTAAGCGGGCTGATTACAAAGTTTTCACCTCCAACCAAGGTCTCTGAGGGCTATAGGGACGTCACAACGGAGAAAATTCTGGTTAGGTACAGGCTGAGATTAGACGTTACCTGTGGGTCCTGGTAAATCTTCTGTGGGTCCTTCTCGTAGCTGTCTATGTAGAGTCTGACGGTGGCCCCTGCACTGCCTGTCCCGCTGAGGCGGAATATAACCCTGGAGCCATCAGAAAAGACGATCCTCAGGCCCTGACACACACGCACGAGAGAGGCAAGACAAGTAAAGAAAAAGTTTGAATTTAGTCAAATAAACCAGAAATGTGGGGGGGGGGGGGAATGTTGATGTTGAAGTGTTGATAGCATAACACTCCTAAAAGATGTTTAGATTTGAAACCAGGCCAAGCTCTGGTACCTGGTTCTTGGAGACACTGCCGTCCACAGGATCTGTGTAGGCAAAGTTATCTGCAACAGCCACTTGATAAGTTTTATCACCGGATGAGAACTTTTTGCCCACAAAGGATGGGTCAAACATGGTGGCCTCCAAATCTTTAATCATCTTGTTGGCACCGTCTGACTCTACTTCCTCATAGTCATACCTAGTGAAGGACAGGGGGATGGGTAGAAACATTCCAACAATCAATTGTCAAGGCGGCACATTTAGTATTAAAGAATAGTGAACAGAGACTAATTGCAAATGCAAATTATGCTTCTGCCACAACAACCGTCTAGCTCATCTCCAAGCCCAAGCTTGAAATCCACTCTACTCCAAATCTGCTTCAATGAGCCTATTCCAATTCAATGGGCCAATTTCAAATTCAATGGACCAATTCCAATCACTCATTAGGTGACAAAGGCATCACAATGGTTTCTCTATGAGTACACACGTGAACTCATAGAGAAACCATTGTTTTATTTATTTTAAAATAATGAATCCTCAATGACAAAGGAAAAAAGACTTTGGTCTGATCTGATTCGTGCTTTGCCCAACACACACAAGCCGAAATGTTGCCATTTATTTTTATTTCTACAAACAGACTGGACTAAAACTCAATGTTGGAGTAGCCCATTAGAATCAGGGAGATGTTTAACATAAGACGGCAACCTTTAGAGGTTGGAATTGGCCTAACATAGAATACAGTGTAGCTCCCCCATATTTCCACCAGAGGGCATTGATGCACAATTACACTGTCCTGACCTGGTAAAGAAGTTCCTGCCAAACTTCTGCCAGTGGTCCTTCATGATCTCCTCTACGCTCTGCTTTCTGGCGGCCAGGATGGACAGCCAGGCCAGCACCGCCCACAGGCCGTCTTTCTCACGGATGTGATCCGAGCCTAAGACACAATGGGGTGGGGGAGGGTGTTGGTGTCGCCGAGACGAATGCAAACAGGTCTGCCACAAGGTTGCTCAAATCGCTCGAACAAAGCAACTCAACGTTGGCATTTGTCATTGTTATGGAAAACGATTATCCCACTGTCTGCACTTTTAACCTGGCTTTATGGAATTTGTCTGGCTTCTATAGGCTAAATAAAAACATGTACACATGTATACACATCAAAAAGTTGATTAAAAAACACTGGGTAGGTTATGCATGCAACAAGCATTTTGCAATATATTGTAAGATCCTGTTTTAGACTCCTCCCACTGTCATAGAAAACTACTCCCCTGATGGATGTGAAGTCATTGGACTAACAGTCTGTATGTACAGTATACACTGCATGTGATTCCTCTTCACTAACCAGTGCCAAAGCTCTCCTCTCCACACAGTGACAGCTTCCCGGCATCCATCAGATTCCCAAAAAACTTCCAGCCAGTGGGAGTCTCATACAGCTGCATATTCATGCCTTTGGCCACACTATTAAAAACAAATGATAGCAGCAGCTAAAGTAATGTCAACATGCACTGCTTTAATCGCTATGAAAATATATGACTTGACGTTGACATCAGATCTAGGTTATTCTTGTTGTGCCATTACTTGTCAAGGGCTCCACTGGTGGGCATACTGCGGGCCAGGCCCTTGACGCCAGTCTTTTGGAAGTAAGGGATGAGGGTGATGTTGGCTGCGATCACAGCCACAGAGTCGGAGGGGTTGACAAAGAAGCCGTGCTTTCCTAAGACCATGTTACGATCCTAAAGGGAGAGAGCAGATAAACTGAGCAATGAACAACAGAACAGAGGAAAGAGACCCCATACTTAATCCTTGAATACGTACTGTATATGGCAAAGGTTTTAATCGCATCCAAATACACATTGGGCAGACTTTGAAGTACACATAAGACCACCGTAACTGTCCATAACTTACACCATCACCGTCAAAGGCTGCTCCCAAGTCATATTCTCCACCCTTCATGGTGTTGACCAGGTCAGCCGCATAGGTTAGGTTGGGGTCGGGGTGGTGGCCACCAAAGTCCTCCTGAGGGACACAGTTGATGGCCGAATTGGCTGGAGAGCCCAGCTCCTCACAGACAATCTTCTTCACATATGGCCCAACCACTGTAAAATGAATAGCGGTCACTGTCTATTACCTCAGAGTAAAAAATAAGTATAATTGAGATGGTATTATTGAGATCTTAATAACCAACAGAAAACACCAAGCAAGTAAAAAATATATTTTTAGTTAAGTGGGGAAAATTAAATATGTGTGCTCATTACCTCCGTGCATGGCATCCAGGCGTACGTTGATGTGATTGGCTCCCGACAAGAGCTCCTTCAGGGCAGTAAAGTCAAAGATTCCCCTGAGCATATCAGCGTAGGCATCTACTGAGTCCACTATCTCCACTGGGGATGGGGTAACACCAACCAACATGAAAGAGGCAGGCTAGTCAGTCATCATCAAACATGGCTGTTGAAGTGCACCTACAGTTTCATTAACCCGGTCAGACAATTTAGCACCGCTGTGCTAAAAAAGGCTATGCTAGATGTGCTACCATATGCCATTGTACCTGTAAAGGGCTTGAATGTGTCAACCTCAAAGGTCTGTTTGCCGATGTGGGACAGGTCCACCTTGAGCTCGGGGCAGATGGAGTATTCCTGTAGGCTTTTACTGATTTGGAAGATCTTTTCGGTGATGCCCTCTGGAGCAGGACCTGAGGATATCACACAGAATAAATGGATTACATGTGGCTAAGCAGATATTTGGGAAGCTCCTTTTTTACCCCCTAAAATTAAATTTACATAATACATCTATGATATATTCATCGAGACGACCCCTACAGTGTCAGCAGTTTAAGGTGCCCTTAATTTAGGTATATCAAACTAACAAAGGTCTACATATTGAGACATTTCAGGATGCTAAACGAAACCGCACAAAAAGAAAGATGTTGACATTTTGTTTTGTTTACATGCTCACAACATGTTGTGCAGACAGTTTCCTCTCCCCTGGCTCTACTCCGAGCTCACCTCCGCTGGATATGTTATACTTGATGCCAAAGTCTCCATTGGGGCCTCCAGGGTTGTGGCTAGCCGTGAGGATGATTCCTCCCACCGCTTTAATCTTGCGGATCACACAGGAGACAGCAGGGGTGGACATGATGCCGTTCTGCCCAATGACAAGGTGGCTGATCTGCAAGGACACACACATTGTTTGCACATTGCTGTCTTGAAAAACAACAAGTCATTTGTTTATGTTTTTTGTAGTCAATTAAATTGAATGCATGCAGCCCCCTCTCTCCAGCCTGACCATTGTGAAGGACAACGTGACAGCAGAGGCCACACCCCTTTCTGTATAGTCTCACAGCCAAGAAATAATTAGGGTTTGCCTTAACATGTCTGTCATTACAAGCAAACCTGGGTATCTGTGTGAAATGCCCTATACACTGTAGCATGCAAGAGACTTTCATGAAAGATCAGATGGAGGTCATCTGACATGAGAACATCTAGTCTGGAGACTCTATAGAGCCATATCAGGTTCACATACGTGGGTTGCCACTTGCATTGCAAAAATATAAAATAACTATTAAATAATCAATTTTGATATACTCATCCATGACCTGTGCAATGTTCCAGTAACCCTGTCCAAAAATTGCATAACAAAATAAAAAAATAAATAAAAAAAAACAATTAAGCACAACGTGATCGAGAGCTTTAGAATGCAACTATGTATTGCACAGTGTGACGTTGTATCAACCCAATCTTTCAGCATAGTAGTGGGAAGTGCAACAAGGTATCCCCGAAGATGCTCTGTGACAGTATTTGGGTTGTCTTTACTATTTACTTAGCATGCTAGCTTGCTGAAATGCTACACGACGTAACGCCCTTAGCTGCAAGGTCTAAAAGAGAACCATGTGTACAGTCAACAGCTTTATTTACTGACCCCATTTGCAGCAGCAATCTGGATGATCAGCTGAATTGCGTCTTTCATGAAAAACCTGCCATCTCCACCCACTACTAGAGAGGCTGCCTGGCGTTCCGATGGCTCAATGACAGATATAATGCTTTGAATGAAGTTTTCTGCATAGTGCTGGTTCTGCTGAAACACTGTCACCCTTTTCCTCAAACCACTCGTCCCGGGTTTCTGGTCGGCGTAGGCCTTGGTTTTCACTACAGTTATTTTTGTCATTTTCCCCAAAAAATATGCCGTCCGTGTGATCCGCGTTTTCAGTCGGGGCGAATGCGCAAGCTGTGCGTCCAACTCCACACGTACACACCCGTCTGTCCCCTCTGAACAGCTACTCCCCTTTTTTACCTTAAAGGGGAACTGCACAATGTTTCGAACAGGCTGTCAGAAGAACCGCTATGATGGTGTAAATATGTTAATCAATAGATCGTTAGATATTAGTTTGCCACTGCAACCCACTTGCTCCTCAACATTGTATTGAATTATCGGCCCCGGAACTCAAACTCAAAAGTTGCAAGCATCTAGTTCTTCAGAAATTCATGTTCATATGAATGTGGGCAACATTAACATAACAAACAATAACCATTGCCTCCGAACACTTTGGCACAAATGATATACACAAGGGCATTCACCAAAACCAAACATATGCAACGTAATCCTTTATTGCACTGCCATAAGGCACATTTGCCAAACTATCAAATGTTATACAGTTGAATAGCTACACAAATCTGTCAGTATCTTAACCTTGAGACTGAGATGTGCTGGCCTTTGTTGTGAAAGAGACTGGGGTTGGTGTTATTTGCTCATTGCATCATGGTGTGTTTGAACATCCCCTCTAAAGCAGAGCAGGGGTCATCAGGAACCATCGCAACTACTTTGTGATCTTTACTTTGCATATTTCAACAAAACGGCATGTTTTAACATAGTGTGTTATCAAATAATGCACACAGCTATTAGCACCACAGTAGACAATCAAAACTGGTTGGAAAAATTACAAAAGCTTTTCACGGTTTATTTGTTCACAATTAAATAAAAAGGGCACTTCATCAATTATCCCATTCAGAATTGTCATAATAATAGTTAAAAGAAATAATGTTATCTAATGTGTATTTATTCCTGTCGAAGGTATATGCAACAGCTGCACTACTCCTGCAAAGTGCCCCAAACTTCCCCCAGCAAAAACTAAGGAGTAGGGCCAGAGGGAGACTAAAATGCATCTCGAATGTCATGTGACATTTAGTCTATGGTTACATTACAGAAAGTCAAAGGGCAAAATAATGGCCAGAGCTATAAATAGAGGTTCAAGACTGAGCTGAGCCGCAAAGGCCACACCGAATAAAATTTAGACTAGAGCGCAATGCAAAGGAATGCATTTGAGAGCCAGACTACTGCCCTCACAGTTACACCAAGAATACAGCGCTGGTGAAGTGAGTACATACAAACACAAAACGGCCTTTACTCTGTATCTTATTCAAACCTCTCAATCCCTGATTTCTACAACTATAGCTAGCTAATGATAATGTAACAATTCACTTTTAGAAATGCAATACACGTTCCTGATAATATATTTGACCACAAATTGACATAAGGTAGTCTCTTAAGGGCTGAGTCTCCAGGACTACCATATCACCTTTCGCTTTAGGTCAGTGGTTATTATTACCAAACAACAACTCCCCGCCTTACCCAGGGCAACGTTCAATGGTAAGCAGCATTGCTATTTACTATTTTTCTTAGTCAGAAGTGTCACAGGTCTGGTCTAAACGTTTGGGTGGTGGACAAAGGCTGGATTGGAACACTCATTCATATTGAGCTCTTTAACGTTCCTCAGAGTGTGCAAAGTATTGGAAATCTGAATTTCTACGGCTGTGTTTAAAGTATTGGGAGGCCACTTAAGGTGAATTGACAATGACAAACATGTTCCATAACATATTGTTAGCTTAGTGCCCAGCACTCGTGTGTATTAGTCAGATATAGGTCTGTTTCTATTGATAAACGGCAGGTATTATTATATCACTGACAGGGGATGATGCTCTCCACACAGCTGTAGGTCCAGTCCTGATGCTCGTTGAGAGGCAGGATGTGCTGGCACACCTAAGAAAACGAGAGACGGGCTTTCAGACAAACAACAACACGTCAAACAAAAACCTGACAGGAAACCCCCGCAAAACATCTCACCGCCTTGGTCCTAGCCGGCACTTCCACGGCGAACACACTCATGCCTCTGCTGCTGCAGCAGTTCCTGCTCTGCTCATTGTTCACGTGGACGGTCACCTTCTGGTCGGTCTGCAACAGATAGACCTGTGGTAAGGACGGCGGGAGCGAGCTCGCTGAGGAGCCTACGTTTACGTTACGCTTAGCGTACCCGGTACGTTTTGATTAGGCTTCGCTGTTTCTACCGGCAGACATTGCCTCATTCATAGTAACTCCCATTTAAAGCCAGCTTCCACTCTGCTCTCACTCCTCCTTTATTTGAGTGTGCGACAAAAGCATTGTCCGCGGAGGAATTCTGTTGCCGTGACACCGAGAATGGTGGCTGCATACTAATGACAGTGTGCGAAAGGGGACTTTAGACTGCAGGCATTAGGAGTTATCTAGCAAGCCAAACTGAAGTGACTTTTTTACTACCATATTCGTGACGACACATCTTGAATAATGGCCCGTCTTGCGGTCAAAGGAGTCTCTTGCACCTTGTTAGATATGAGGGAGGAGATCCGGTGCTCCCCCTTATGGGTGTACATGAGGATGTTGTCCTGGCCTCTCAGTGTCCTGGCCTCTCCCTGGGCGGTGATGGACTTCTCCAGGGCCACGTTCAGCATCCGTGCACCAGCCTCAAGAGCGACTGGCTGGACTGAGGGCTGGCTGCCCTCACAGTGGACATCTACCTGAAAGGGACAGGCCTGGTGGACGGGAGAAAAGAAAACACTTACACATGTTTGTAATCTGTTTGTTGTGAGTTATGCGATAGAAAAGACTGTTGCTATATATGTGTTTGTTTTTAAATCTGTTTAAGTCAAATGTATGATCCTTTCAAGTCTATAAGTACTTGTAGGTGTTCCGTTGCAGGGTCTGTCTGTGTGTGTGTGTGTGTGTGTGTGTGTGTGCAGGGGCTCTCCTCTGGTAACCCACCTCCACCATCTCTAGGGAACGGTTGTAGCCCATGGCCTCCAGCGTGACCCACAGGTCTGCAGGATCTCCGTTCCGCTCCCCAGCCTCCATCAGGTTGAGCTCCATGAAGCCCTGCCGAGTCAGTTGATTTTTCCTCGTATCAAAGTTTTCTATTGAAAAGTAGTAGGGAGAGTTTGAGCCATAAAACACTTTGTTAGACAAACACATGTAATACCTTGTTTTTTTCTATGCAAACCAGAATTCCAACTTAAATCTAGTCATAACGGCTGACAGCTGACAACTGACAGTTTCTTGAATGAGATGCAGTGACTTTATAGATCGATGGCGGATTTCTTTGACAGTGTAAAGGTCTACCAATGATTATGGGTCATGACCTTTGCACACAGCCCAGGCCTCCTCGTCACACTTCTCCCCACTGGTCCGCAGCTCAAAGAAGTTGTACTCCTCCAGACTGAGCAGCCCATTCCCATCCAGGTCTATGACTTCAAATATGTCCGACAGCACCTCCCTGTGGCGGAACACCAGTTGCACATAGGACGAAGGCTTGCCACTTAGACACTGGATGGCAAACTTATCCTGTTCATTTTACGGTGCATCCAGAAAGTATTCACAGCGCTTCACTTTCTCCACATTTTGTTATGTCACGGTCTATTAAATTG
Source organism: Galaxias rostratus (assembly GCA_036024795.1). NCBI lineage: Eukaryota > Metazoa > Chordata > Actinopteri > Galaxiiformes > Galaxiidae > Galaxias > Galaxias rostratus. Next base: position 5,754 of record JAVQJS010090957.1, on the reverse strand, counting down.
TTTTTCCCCCTCAAAATTCTATACACCATAATGACAATATGAAAAAAGAGATGTTTGCAAATGTATTAAAAAAAAATAACTAAGAAATCAAATGTACGTATTCACAGCCTTTGCCATTAAGCTAAAAACTTTGCTCGGGTGCATCCTGATCCACTGTTGTTGAGTCCACCTGTGGCAAATTCAGTTGATTGGAAATGATTTGGAAAGGCACACACCTGTCAATGTACCTTACCTAAACTCTCTGGTGAGGTCCAGCTCCCCGATGTCCGTCTTGTTGACCAGCTGGACGGATTTAGAGACACTCCTCCTCGTCCTCTTTCTCAGTCTGCAGCCCGTGGTGAATGGCAGGAGGTAGTAAGAGCCGGCACTCAGCTCACCCCTCCACACACCCTTCTGACGGACATGCGAACCCAAGAATAATGGCAACGTTCAACACCGGTTGTTCAAATGAATGTGCCCACATGCACACTCACAAAACATCATTGTGACACCGAAACATCCTCACCTCCTTGTCCCTCGACTCTGTGACGCAAACTAAAGTGGATTCCTCGTGGCTTTCACTCGCAGACACCACAAACAGAGCCGTGTCCACCGTCATCCAGGGCGAAGGCCTTTCTGAAACCACAAGGGATTCCCGACGTTGGGACAAATCAGTTTCAAGACTTTCAACACCATCCTTCCACATCCGTCTGCCTTACCCTGCCTATGGCTCATGTTGCGAGGCTGGACCGTGAGGTAGACACCGGTGGTCTGGGGGAGATGGAGGCGGTACTGTAAGGAGCTGATGGTTCCGTCTTCCTCCAGAAAGAAACATCCCTTCACACTGCTCTGGTTCCACCTCTAGAGATAAGGGAGCGCATGACCATAAAGCAACAAGGGGCAACTTTAATGTATCACCGTATTACCTATGGAGTTCTCATGATTGCACAATGTAATATCTCTGAGGGAATTAAGAAATCACGTCCCAGATTAGTCCTCAATGTTTAGAATTAATCTCTCTGTGTACAATCTCCGGTGAAACAGTGACATATTGCTTTATGGCACAAGGAAATGCGCCACTAAATCAAGAGGATATGTCTGAACACGGAGTAAAGTCATTTATCATGCCAGCGATATGCAGTGACCGTGAGCATCCTGCATGTCTTCTTTGCAAAGGTTAGGGAGCCAAGCACAAGGACAGTTACATCAAGCAAACGCTAGGGGTCGCCAAAACCGACTCCTACACGATGATGGCAGATTTAACTGGCTACAGAATGTGCCCAGTGAAGTTTGTATAGACAACACTACGGATTGGTCAAGAAACCTGTATGAAAGAAAAATGAACAATGTAGAATGAAGAAAGTTTACAAATGGCATGAGTCTCTTTTCAAAATATATAGTAAATATAAAGAAAGTACTGTACCTACTATATGTACTACTTACTGTATGTACTCCACTCATCTCCACTCACATACAGTTCCAACGGCATATTTATAATTTCATGCTTCAACACCTCAGTACAAAACAACACTACACAGTTCCATAAAATAACCACAAGATGGCAACATAGTAACACTAAGTTTCAAACAAGGGCTACCATAAATCACATTTTATAGATTAGTGGTTGTTAACCTGGGTTTTATCTAACCCCAGGGGTTCGGTGAGGTCAAGACACACACGCTGTGTGCATGTTAGGTCCGTACGAAGAAGTCCATCTAAAGGGTACAAAGGGTTCGTTGAATGCGCGTATGAAACTTGCAGGGTTCAGTACCTACAACAAGATCAAGAACCACTGACATGGAGTGATATGGCAATTAAGGCTGTACTCATCTTCATTCTTTGGTAAACACAGGCTATTCAGTCAAAGTATAAACACAATTTTAACCATTTGAGGCTATTCACAAACTCCATCACTCCATCACTTCATTTATTTTGAAATTATTTCAGCTTCTGTCAACCAGGAAATAGGTAATAATTCCAAATAGGAGAAAATAATCAAAATAAGAAACGGCTAGTTGAAGCCATTGGAGACGCATTAAAGGAAACACTGTTGATGTGGACATACTGTAGGAGAACATTGTGGGAAACACATCGCATGAAATAGCCTATACATCGTATTAGGTGCTCAATAAATCAGCAAGTTACACAAAGAAACAAACTCCCATAAAGTCGGAAGAAGTCAGTTCTAAAAAGAAAATCCATTTTCCAAACGTATTTATGTTGGCTGGCGAGATGTGAAAGGGATCAAACCATAACACTTCAGTGGTTTGTCCAGCCAATGTCAAATAAGGAAACTGCCCCGGGCACCAATGTCCACTTTAAGAGAGCCTGAAATAAAGCTACACGGATACGGGGTCAGCCTCATGCAGGCCCCTGTCACCTCCTTCAGCCAGGCCAAAGATTTACAGCCCCATCGAGTGCCACAAACCCAACACACCCAAACAAAAAACACTCATTCCCAGGTCCCAATTATCAAACCTGGCCTCTGCCATGGTGCCAATATAAGGAGAGGGACTTCTAACCAGGCAATCTCCTGACACACATTCTTTAAATGGCTGACGGGCTCTTTCCAATCTTGCTCTGACCTCAAATGGAGTGGAAGCAATTATATCTTTGCAGTAAAGAAAACCTGGGCGAGGTTAAGTCAAAAAGAGTGAAAACAAAGAGAGGGGGATCAATGGCAACACTCTATATGTATCGACCCGGCCTAAATTTGCCGCAAAAAGCACAAAAACAACACAGCAATAGCAACCAAGTCCTGTCTTAACAAAAACAGAGAGCCCCAGACATGTGCTGTCTGAATCACAAGTAAAAGTAGGAGGCCACGTACCAGGTATTTTTTTACTTCTACTTTAATAAAAGCTGGATCAACATGTCATTATATATAATGCTTTGCCTTAAACATACAAGCATGTCATTTGGTAAATCCCAATGGAGACAAGGGTCCAATGGGATCAGCATGCGCAGTGCTTCACAGTGCCATTACATAAAACATGTCTAGTGCAGTAGCCAGCCATGTGAGTCGGACTAAACCCGTGCTTCCAAAACCTACCTGTAAAGCTGCGGGCTCAGCTAATTTGTTGCTCCTGCTGCCACCGGCTGTCATGGTGATAGAATTAGACAGCGATAAGCGTCGGCTGCGAGCCGAGGAGGGGCGAGATGACGATCTGCTGTCTGTCACAAAAACACACAGTGTGTAACAACATTGACATGCAACGTGTTTGGTCTAAATGTACAAATATGATGAACATATGGTTGAAGAGAGCAAACACTTCCCACACCGTAAACATATGTTCAAATGGAGATGAGTCTAACACACTGGTTGCCCTTTGGGGTTTAATTGTAGGTGTATAAAGTTCAACCTGGTTTAATTAATTATGGAAGCATTCTCTATTACAAATACCACAATCACAGGATTTCCAATCCATTATCTTGCCCAACTCTCTCCCACACCTGATTGCAGTGGGGAAAAAACATAAATTCCAATAATTAGAGGCTTAATTGTTTCCTAGACCAGTTGAGAGGCAACGTAATGTGATTCGCTTTCGATCAAGAGAAACAAATCAACCCTCAGTGATTTATTTGTGTTGATTGCAGTCTCCTGTTATCATGGAACCAGTACAAACTGTTTTAAGATAATAGGCAGACACAAACATGAACCTAGCAAAGACTTGAGTAAAGCCGACGCATCTATGATATTACTTAAAAACACACATACAGTTACCCTTGACATGCTTTTGACAAACATGACCAATTAAATCACTTGGTAGAACAAAGAAAAGCCCCACGTTCAGAAGCAGTCATCACAAACCAACCTGCATCGGGGTTAGAACCTTGTTCAAATGGAAAGGCCATAAATCAATACTGCAGAGAGGCACAATAATGTAATAATCCCAGCACTAGCTCAAAACCCATTTGTTTTTCCGCAGTCTTGGTTGTCGAGCGAGCAGGGCCCTCCCTGTGTAATCCCTCATGATCTACTCCACACATTGGTGGGATTTTCCAATCAATACCGTGAACCCAGACTGCCCACTTAAGGCAACCCACTCCAGTCTTTTCATCTCTGTCGGACCTCCGCTCCCCCTCATTGGGGAACATTGGTCTACTCTGCCTCCCCGGGCGCCCCGGTCCACCTCTTAATGACAACCATAATTACCCAAATCACCATACTTTAGAAGGGCCTTCCTCCAAACCCACCACTCTAATGGGGAAGGATTATGATGTATGAATCGCATCTTCAAGAGGTGATTTCTCATGGTGTGCAAAATAAAAAAATCTATCCGAAACAGGGCAATAGCACATTCGTCATAACTATTTTGGGAGGCACTCGTCGTGAAGGTGTTTGTACTGTGTAAATTGTAAGCTTGCCTAACTATGTCCCGGCTTCGGTTACTACCTCCATTCTGACACATGGGAGGCCTACCTTTCTTCTCCGATTCTTGTCCAGGGGCCTCCGGTGGCTGAAGGACAGCTGCTGATGCTAGGCTCTTAGCAGGACTGTCAGTCTGGTTGCCAAAGTTCTGCCTCTTCAGTTTTGCATCAGCCTCTAGCCTCTCAAGGGCTGCAGCTTGACACTGTTCTGCTGTGGACACCAGCAACCGGCAGAACTGACAGGAAATCAGTTAGTCAGAACCAGTCAGTAATGACATCCCTTGAGAAGTGTAGCATCTCTTGCTCCATAAGGTATAACAGTAATAAAGTGAAGCCAATCGTGCTTGTCAAAGCTCACCTCTGCATACTCCAATTTCCCATCTTTGTTAGTGTCTGCTAAAGAAAAAATGGTGTTCACCTCCTCCAGGGACATTTTCTCTCCTTTCTGAAATTATCAAAAGATAATTATATCAGAGAAATCACTAAATTATAGGCAAATATGAAAAAACGATGTATAAATATCCTAAAAGGTTTCCTTACCGAAGTAAGAACTTTCTCCAGTTCACTGTGAGAAATATAGCCGTCACCATTAATGTCAATTTTTTTGAAAGCTTTCATCAGTTCATTCTCTTCTGTTGGCTTCTCATTCTTAAGTATCTCACAGAAATCGTCAAAGTTCAGTTTAGAAGTGACTGGGGTCCAGTACTTGTTTATGGTTGCCTGGGATGGATTTCTACTTGCCTGTTGGAGAACTGGAATAGCCAAGGATTAGCTGACTAGCAGCTACTCATTGTCAAGTTACCTATATGAATAAGCATTTGATATTATTTGAGAACTAACACAAACATTTGTATACATATATATATATATATATATATACACGTATGAAACAAAAACAAATGCCATGCCATTTTTATTCCTTACCACGACATAATTGTTCTTTTGAAGTGATATTTGTCAGACTAGATCTGAAAACAGTCAGGTAGGCAGCTCTGCATTGCATGTAGAAGGTCTCTTCGTGAGCGGAATGATACTTTGGCATTCCAAGAGGTGGAGATGATGCTGGAGCAGACATTCTAGGATACTATCAAGAGAGAATCATTATTAACATATTGCCCTCTTTGACAATAGAGAGCAACATTAGACACAACGTCTTTGGCGTAAAACTAATCACATTCAAAGCTTATCTATGATGTCTTAACCCTCATGTGGTCTTTGGGTCTGTGGGACCTGTTTTCAATGTTTAGTTAAAGAAAAATGATACAAAGAATTATTTTTTCAGCCTCATACTCAATGGCTTTGGCTCATTTTCTATGAAGAACAAGGAACAGATAAAAAATTCATTGAGCACACACCCCACACCCCCCATATGCATTTCTATCACATAGGGGGTCTTCGGGTCCA
>JAVQJS010090918.1:0-61429 GCA_036024795.1 Galaxias rostratus | reverse complement strand
GTCCAGTGGACCCGAAGACCCCCTATGTAATAGAAATGCATATGGGGGGTGCGGGGTGTGTGCTCGATGAATTTTTTTTCTGTTCCTTGTTCTTCACAGAAAATGAGCCAAAGCCATTGGGTATGAGGCTGAAAAAATTATTCTTTGTATCATTTTTCTTTAACTAAACATTGAAAACGGGTCCCACAGACCCAAAGACCACATGAGGGTTAATCAAAATGTTAAACCTTAACAAGATGATCTAGTAAGAATATTGCATCCAATACCTCCTGATCAAATAGTGATGAATGGCGGTTATTGCTGAGAATCTATAAAAGTCATAAATGTGTCAAGTTTTTGTGAGGTAAAGCATTTGTTTATCTCGTTCAAGCTAGGATAGAGAGGGAAGGAGTTAGCCCAATGTTGTTTTTGGTATCAACAAAGAACCAGAGAAGGAACGATTTATTTTCTGAAGCCCAGCAGGCATAGGCCAATCAGACAAGGAGAGACCGTCTGCCAGTGTTTTGCTCCACAATTACAATCAAACATTTATCATTCGCACACACGCACACACGCACGCACGCACACACACACACACAGTAAACAGATTTATGCTGGCGGCAGAAAGGGTTTTGCGGTGCCAATGGCTTAATTCCAATGCAGATAAGGGCCATTGACATCAATAACCAATAAAACTATAGACACACAGACACCCAGTATACAGTACTGCTGTAAAACACATTACCATATGTGCTTTATACTATTTCCCTACTACTTTTAAGCTTGCCCGCTACTTTCAGAACATTCACATTTAAAGTATACAAACACATAAAAACAAACACAGGTGCCAGCACTTTTATTGGCAATAAGCAGTATTGGGCAGTATTTATTTGTTTGAGTCATCCAAAAGGAATGCCCTTCATACTTTATGGGAATGAGCAGAAAGCCAACACGCCATGTAGTCCAATAACAAGGCAGCGTCCCTCTCTGGTGGAGAGTCTTGATTCCAGCTTCCCTGATGCCCAGTGAATGCCAACTCTCCCATTCTTCCTCCCAATATAAAGCCTGTTTAACTCGCTAACAAGTAGTGCTTTTAAAGCTTTTGGGGTTGATTCAACAAAGAGCCGTGTCTTAAAAGAATAGGAACAGCCTCGTCGGACTGGTCCGCAGCCCCCTTTGAAGGCTTTACTCATCCCTTGTTCACGTCACGGAACATAAAGAGTACCCTCCGCTTCTTTGTTAAAATCGTTTGTGAGCGCTGTGCTTCTATTCTGTAGCTTTAAAGTGTTCCGTGCTCTACCCTTTCTTCTATTTCATGAGCGCCTTCGACTTTTTCAATAGTTTGTGGACATGATCGTGTATATCCTTTACCCAAAGGGTGTTACTGTCTCATTGTGGGTGTGTGTGTGACGGTGCCTTCCCTCCCATCCAGAGTACCAGGGTCATCCAAATATGAACTTATATTTTATTCCTGTATTGACATGGATGCTTGACTATGAATTATGACATATTTTCTAAGCAATTTGTTGGAAAATTATTTGAGAAGTAAATGTTTGTTTCTGTCTGGTTTGTCCTATACAAAGTGTGTCTGTCTGAAAGTCCTGTTCGGCTAGCTCTGGTTAAAGTGTCGTCGGTTATTGTAATAACTCCTGGATGTCCATCGATGCTGCTCGCCAGTCCAGTTTATATTTGGATATCCATACACAAATCCATTACTATGTCGTGGCCGGCTCACAAAGCATCTTCTCTCGGAAGTCGATAATTCCAAGGCTGTCCACTCCTGGAACCAATGACAATCCTACCGAGGGATTCAGTTTGATTATAGGCTTAGAATGAGGCCGTGAAGGATTAGAGTGCTGACTAGAAGTGACTGCAGAGTATTCGATGCACCAATGTACCAATCTCCCCTCACACACAATACCTTTCCAGGAGAAAATGGCGTTTCTCCATTCTTTGCAATGTCATGACTTCTCACTGCTACATGCATACTTTGTTTTAAGGTGCACCCTCGGTGTACCAACCTTCGGTTGAGTTTTGTGCTTTGCAACCTTTAACATATTTGTGACAGCAGAGTTATGTATATCTGAATGTACGTTTGGATCACTCAAATCATGTTTAAGGGACAGAACAACATGGACACCTTCTCTTCTTGATTGAAAGTTTTACAGTGGATTACTTGGAACGAACTTTCCAGTGTGTTATCTTTCCGGGCCATTGTCTCTGTGACATATAGGGAGGGGTGGGAAAATGGTTGCCATTAATGGTTTCAAAGACCTAAATCTAGATCTAAAATGTTTGTCATAAGTTGTTGAAGTGTTGAATTTTCAATGTGGAAGTGTAGCGCCCCTTCGAATTGGCACAGAATATCGCAAATGCTGAATCTCTATTCTCTGGTTTTACATTAATGTTTTGTACTGTCAAAATGCCGGCTTATCCCGAGTTCATAATCCACAGAGACAAATTGCAAAGTCATTGTTGTAATATACACAAAACAACCAAGACATTCCAACTACAGTTTGGACGTCATTGGGCTGCCTGTATGAGCCAAGTTGCTATATATTTTCAAATGGCATACATCACATAAAAGCATTCCAGTTTCTACTCCCTGATCCCCTTTGACCCTGGCAAGAAGCCCCTAAAGGTAATTTCCCGGACAGACAGCATCCTTGTGAAGCCCTGGTCTCCTCTCCACAGTGTGTCTCAATGATTCAGCCCTCGAGTGTGCTTCTGTTCGTCCACACTGCTGCAGAGATGGCAGGTTCCACACAGAGAGGCGGTGCTGCCACAAGCAACACAAGAGCAGCTCTAAATTCACTCCTGACATTGCCACGGTTACCTCTCAAAACAAAGAGGAAAAGACTCCTCACACCCAAAAGAAGGCAACTTGACACGTTTCAGAAGAATGTGGCTCTGAGTTCAAAAGTTTGGCGTGGGCAGGAGTTGGGAGTTGAGTTCGGCGTGGGCAGAAGTTGGGAGTTGAGTTTGGCGTGGGCTGACTTTGAAAGTCCTATTGGCGACCCAAGAGATTTCACTATGTACCAAGGAGGAAGAGAAAAACAGTCCGGGAAGAGAAGACAAGATCTATTGACGCAGAAGAATCAAGATAAATGACTGTCCAGGCTTACATTCCGTTAATGCACCAGTGTACAGCAGCATGGTGGCTCTGTGGTTAGCGTTGATGCCGCAAAGCAACAAGGTCCTGGGCTCAAACCCCATCCCATCCAGGTCCTTTCTGTGTGGAGTTTGTACGTTCTTTTCGAGTTTGAATGGGTTTCCACCAGGTGCTGCGGTGTCCTCCCGCCACTATTAAAATATGTTGTGGCTAATCTTCCCATCAGCGCCCTGACCGAGGCACTGGCATAGAACTGGAGTTGGTGTATTAAAAACTTACCACCAAGGAACTCAATGATCATCTTAAACAGACAAGTCCATAATACCTGTGGAAGTAGTGAGACTTACATTATTCCTCAAAGACAATTATGCTAAAGTGTATTTTTGATAGATATGTAGGGGGTGGGGGAGTGGAAAGAATATCATGAAGAGCCCTTATGTTTTAGTGCATTGTTGCTCGGGCCGTGATTTTCTTTTCTTTTATTGTTATTGCGATGGCAGCTCTCTTAGTGTAAAGTGTCTCTCGCGGTATGAGATCATTTGGGTGTGATTCATTTCAAATCATGTCTCAGTTGTTAATTTGCCTGACAAGGCGTGTCTCTATCTCTGGCTGCTGGTGTATTTGGTGGCTGTGCTTCTTAAGTGGCAAACCTTGTTTTGAGCCAGGGGCTACTCCAGAGGCCTTGCATACTTCCACTGCATCCATACCAAGGAAGAGGAGAGGAAAAGTCAGATAGTTCCACAGAATTCTATCCATGTCAGGGTTAGATGTTACTCAGCACACTGAAAACCTTATCTTGTAAACAAAACAAGATAATAATAATAATTTTATGTTTAAGAAACTGTACACTGGACAAGAAGAGGACTCACAGTTACAAGCAATGCATTATCAGTAGTGCATGACTTTGAATCCTTTCATATTTTACACTTCAAGAGAGAAGCAGTGAATGCAGCACAGAATTCCAACGAGTCCTCGGGGAAGGTGGACTCTGTTGCGATCAGTTTCAGGTCTGACCGCTGGCGTGATGAAAGGGAACGCCGGTCAACGCGGCACTGCCGGTAGTCCAGTTCACAGACTATCTGTCTAAGCAGAGGAGCATTCCGGGTCGCGCTGACTGCTCCCGCTGGGGGTTCAGCTATGTTAGGAGCAGGCTTCCTTCAGCTGTCCTTGCAGACGCTTTCAAGCCCGTTGGCATCCACAGAGCCCCCCACCCTCCCCACCTTCTCTTTGAACTCCCGTTGGCTGGAGGGTCTCCAGAAAAGTACTCAGTACTAATCCAGGCGATACCAAGAAGGGTATTTGAGAAGGACAGTTGAAATCACGTGTTGAAGGATTATCCGGGACCCACTGGTCATCGAGAACTGTATTTTCTGACTCTTGGCAGGGAGTGGGGCTGTGTTTTGGACCTGATCCATTAATATTCCCTGACTAGAACAGGGTTTTTACAATTTGAATTTTAATACCAATTAGTTGGGGAATGTCGTCAAACTAAGTTCCATTTAATCTGCACTTCAAAAAACATCCAGCGCATGATTTATGGGTCCATTCATTAGTGCCAAATGCAATTTCATATTCAAACCTTCCTTGTTCGGACGACAGCTTACAGTAATTGTGTAAACAAAGATCTCCTTTTGTCTGAAAGTCTTAAAAACTGTTTAGCTGTGGCAAAACATTTAAATGAGATATGTTGTCCAAGCAGCCTCATGTGGCTTCAACGTTAGCAGAGACCTATTGAACCCGTGTGTTCAATTTGCACTTTGTCATTTATAATGCATGACCACCAGAACATTTGTTGGCCACATGCTGAGATTGCCAATTACTTAGCATCTTTTTGTAAGGTAAAAATAAATGACTTGCTTCGACAACCCTGTCGACAAACTACTCTAAACATGATCTCGCTGCTTGTGGACATAAATCAAATAAGGTAGAGGGTAGAAAGAAACAACAGCAATTTGGGGCCGAGCAGATGAAAGAGAATGTGCGGACTACCATACCAACTCAGAGGCACATTGTATGCCCCAGATTGCGGAAGGCCTTACCAAGCTTATTCTGCCTAAATCAGTTTCATTTCTCAGACACAATTTGATGTTCCGCATTGTTCAGGAAGAGGGGAAACAAGAGGGGCAGAGAGACCACCAGAGTGAGACGGGGAAGGGGAATGCAATGAACCATGACAGAATGGAGAGAGAGAAAAGAAAAGCATGGTGGCACGGCTACCTGAGCTGTGGGTCTGGAGGAGTGCTGTGTCGTTTCCATGGAGTGTTCGGTGCCCTTCCGTGGCCCCCGATAGTCACATCCCCTTCCATTTGTGGCTCGGGGGCGAGTGATGCAGCACAGAAACAACACTTCCATGGGGATCCTACCTGGAAGATGTGGGTCGGCCACCTCCAATGCTCACCCTCCACTGCTTCCTTCTGTGTGCAAGTCCAATGTGCTCATTCCTCATTATTTTGTATTTATGACTGGCCTAAAAATAAAAAGGAAACTTCCTATTCAGGGCATGTCAACAGCCACTTAGAGGCTATTAAGGGCACACGTCTTTGAGAATTGAATTGGACAAAGAATGCCGTAGATTTCCTTCGCCGGTCTTGCTTTAATACATTTTTCTTCTCAATATTACTTCTATTATTAAAGTATATTTGCGTTGTGTTTTGATTTATTGCAACGAGCACAGGCTACAGGGCAGTCAAGGGGAAACACTGCCCTTTGTTAAAATATCTGTCAGATACACCTTCCCTCTTGATGTACTTGGTTAATTTTACATACTCTATATTCCCCTTGAACAAAGAAAAGAAGAAAGAAAAAACAACTATTGAAACACATGTTATGCTATTCATACATTTCATTGTGTACTTTTTGGTCTTGGTGGAGCTCCAGACTGCTCATAACTAACGTAAACATACAATTATTGTGTTACTAACAACTTAAAAATGGTTCTTGTGGTACGTACCGTATCAATCTTAGGGACATATGTTGATGTATTATTCAGCATTTATAGAAAACTAATTACCCTGTCAAGAAATAATTGTGGCCGGCCAATTTATATAAATCGAAAACGAGTGCCATAATTCAAACAAGGGGAAGATGAATGTGTCCATTAATACCAATTTGTGAGGAAGGTCTTCACAGTGTGGCACAAGCAGCGGACACAAAACACCAACCTGGGAAAGAGAGAAAATGACTGCCTGGCTGCTGTGCAGTGCTGAACTGACAAGAAATTACTCCTTCCAAAACCCTCCGCTCTCCAGCACCATTGATGTTTCACAGCTTGAGGTGGGGGGGGGGGGGGCTATTTAGGATCAAGGCTATTTGGATTGATAAGACTTCAGCAGCACACTGTGAATATCGGGAACAAACAAAGGACCGACAGCAGCGGCTCCCCAATGTGAGCTGACCCAACACTGTTGCGTTACAGCAGCTATTTAAGCAGGCCAACTCCGGCATCGTCTTCGGTTCATTCTCCCAGTGAATCCTGGACTCTGTGTCGTCTATCAACTCTGGGTCCTCACAAAAGACTTCAAAACAGCGAGATGCCAGTTTTTCAGCCTCTGAGACTTTGAGTCTGCTGGGAGGTGATAAGACACTCTGGACTAAAGGAGCCCATCGACCCGCCAACACTTCCTTTAGATTGCATTACAGCCAATTCCTCCTTGACAGCGACCTGTTTTCATTGATTTCACTGGCTCCTCTGCCTGACGGACAAATTGAATCAGAGGCAATAGAGCCAGAGGTAGGGAGAGGTTGGTGTGAAAGTATTTACATGGAGAAAAGTGGAACAAATAGGTGTTTCTAGGCAGGTAGTAAAGAAAATTAGGGTTTTAAGATTGGGACACGGAGAGAAGTCGAGGGAGGTGGAAAGTAAGAGAGAGAGAGAGTGAAAGAGTGACTCAACGGGGGGGTAAAAACTGTTAAAAGATTGTATGATCCTAAATGTGTTAGGCTTGATAACCGCCGTATGAACTCATTCTGAGAACTTTTGATAAGAAGTACACCAAACCGTAACATCTAAAACCTACAGGGTACTGCTGGACTTGATCAATAATGCAAAGGTAAAACGCGTTTGAACCGCACTCTCCTGGTCCACTGGATGATCCACCAGCAGTTCAGATCTTCCATTGCAGTTGAAAAATCAAGGGGGGCTCTCTCCGCATCCAGTATGTCCACCGCACAGCATGGTTCCATCCACTTGACGTGGGACCCCTCCCTGCACACAGTGCCCCTCTGACAGAACGGGGATCACACAGTGTCCAAATCTGAGCTTTGGCACACAAAGCACCAGGCTCTTGGACTGCGCTTTGATGTGCCAGAGTCGAGGCCTACGTCACCCTTTGCCTTATTGCACTTTTATGAACAACACTGGTCAAATTTGACCATGGGTGAGCGCGCGTACAGATGCGCACTCACACACACACACACGACATAGAATCTTTAACACGCGCACTCCCCCCCGGACATTAGTTGTTGGTGTCTTGGTGGCACAAGTCTGGCACCTTGGTGCCACAGCCAACCACTGAGCATGGGCCCATGACTTAATGCACAACAGTGGCCATGACTGTGACCTACTAGACCCCGAAAGGACGGTTGCTATGCCGGTGATGAGCTATACAGGTTAATGTTTTCCCCCTGATCAAATTTGGTGGGATTGTGAGTCTTTGGCTGAGCTCTGCCCTTTAAAGTTTTAATAGAGATGGGGTTAATTACGATGGCTCTCACTGGCTGCGACCAAACATTGTTGGGAAAATTTCAAGGCCTGTAGAATTGAGTTGCAGGCTATTAAAGTGAGTTTTTAGCTAATATCTATTGAATGTATTACATATATTCTACAATATTTTATAACAAACGTTTATTTTAAAATGGCACTTTCTATTTTTTTCACAATGGTACTTTTACAAATGTCACATTCATTTCATAATGGCACTTTTCCAAAAGCTGTATTTATTTATTTAAAGGCTAATGACATAATGACATGCACATCTGTCAGTCAAGATTAGAGCACGCCTACATTACAACCCCCGTATCATGGCGACCACGCCCCATTTTTGGGAAAACCTTTCTGTACAACTGCGGGTGGACAAACTAGTGTCACTAGTATGCCTAAAGCTGTCATTCAGATTGAAAATAGGAACGCACCCATAGCTATACAAAATGCTTGCTAACGATTACTCAGTAGTCAACCCATATTCATATTGTTTTGTTTACTTTGTGCATGGGCTTGAGTTTAGCCAAGGCTGTTAGCATATTGTGTCAAGAATCGAGTTTATACAGCCAGGCCAAGAAGTGGCCAATTGAGATGAGGTCTTATTGTGCAGATCGGGATCACCTGGGGTTTGGAGAATCTTGGCAAGAGCAAAGCCACAGACGAGATCAACGAGCAAGAACTAAGGCCAGAAACTATTAATCCAGCAAGTAGAGACTGCCATGGTGGCGAGGCCCGAGGCAGGGGGGATGAAATCTGTCTCTCGGACTCCTTACCCGGAGGCCCTGAGCAATAGTAGAAATCTGTAAGACGCTCCTCCCAACCACCTGGCCCTCTCACCGGCCTCCCCATGCCGAGATGGTCAGACACTTTTTAGGCCTAGTGACACTAGTTTTTCCAACGGCAGCTTTACCTCACAACAATTGGTTTTCCCTAAAGGGGGTGACGTTGTTTTGACAACAGGGGAGTATCTTGGGCGTGCTCTCATCTTGATTGAAAGATGGGCACTTAATTATGAAAAGAGCTAGTAAAGGTGAAGTATGTGAATGTAGAGAATTGGGGAAGAATGGCAATTGCGATTGGAATCTAAACACTCAAAAAGGCCAAACTCCTGAGTTATTGGTCCCTCCTTTCCCACCTGGCTCATCCCACACACATGAACGTGCATGCTCTTATGAGCATGAGCAAGGCAGTGTTTCTTAAATCATCTGTATGCTGTGCATATATTTTGTTCTCAACAACACAAACGCAAAAAGCAACTGCCTTTTAATCTGGTACGATTCTGAGGTGAGAAAAAAAACAATCCCGAAGGTCTGATCGTAAATGCTCTAAAACTGAGTGGTTCACACTAAAGCAACGACCGCAGACACAAATGACTGAATTCCTAGAAACTACATAGATAGGCTACAGCTGACGTCAACAAAAACGATTTCATAATTTGATTCCCTTTGTATGAGCTAGCGCATGGCAATCGTTTTTATTTACCAGCGATTGGCACCCTGCCTAGAAACGTTTTCGATTATATCCAACATATGCATGTAAACGAATAATGCTTCTTTTTTTACATAAATGTAGTGCAATACTTCCTAAAGTTCTAAAACTAATCTTGGGAATTTGACAAGCCAAGTTCTCGCTACGTTATGCAATGAATTCAGCCGCCTTGCAACTACTAGTGTATACGCTGCCTCTTAGGTCTGCAAAGCGAATTGAAACATCAAGCGTAAACCGGAATTTTAACTAGGAGGGCACACGCGAGGTGATTGACAGGCAAGTAGCAACAACTCTTCCATGGTTGGTTAGGGATAGGCGGGCGTCCCTAGATTTCTTAAAATCTTAATACAAGGCCTAGTGCGCGATTAAACAGCGCATCTTTTCTGAAGGAGGTACGTAATAAACGTGTAAAAAAAAATAAAAAAAAATGTAAACTTGCATTCTGCCCCTTTATGTAAATAGATGTGGTAATCGGATGAGTACCATTGTGAAATAAATGTGACAATAGGAAAGGACCATTGGGAAATAAATAAAAAGGTGCGATTTGAAAATAAAACATTAATAATCAAATAAAAAGAAAATTGTATTCATATATACAATTATTTATTTAACGATTGATAATTTATTTAATTTTAGCACATTTGGTGTTCCATAATCTTTCTCTTGATTCACATCTGCAAATGACTCAGCAGTACTCGTGGAGAGCATTATTGGCAGGTCATTAACAGGTTGAAAATAGCTCTTTTGTTTAGCTTCCTTTTCCATGCTGAAGCCAGTCCATGGGAACACAGACAATTTGTGTTTCTTTGTCATGTAATTGGTCTGCACCTGAGCGCCCAGGCACACTCACCTAAGGGGCTTACTCGGTAATGCCAGCATGTTTGTGTGGAAAAAGTAACTGCACCTTCTAGCAGCTGCGTATGCATCCAGTCCTCTCTCCACCTCCAACAAAGCTGTTGTGGCACGGTGAAAACGTATGTGCTGATGGAGTTTCACTTTGGTCAGTGTTGGCGGACCTCCTGAAAGGGAACGCCCTACAAGCCCACAGCTGATAGGGCGATGGTGGCAACAGATATCATCAGGGACTATTCACGTGGCGGCTATCGGACTGTCAGCACTGTCCGCTATCAGTGGCCGATGCAGCTGTCTGATTCGACGGCTGACAGGGCTCACTAACAATGTGACTTCTTGACATCAGGGAAGCTCTCTCTGAATAGCACGTCAACGTCGGTTCGACCGTCCGAGTTTATGTATCTTGCGGGTGAGCACATTATCTCCTGTATAATAGCACAGTGGACCGACGCATCTGCTGCATTCTCTGCCCCCAGGTTTCGTTTAATAGGCGCCGTTTCCAGTCGAGCGAACCACACAAGCGGCTTGTCAGACGGCCGCTCACCCAGGACACCGAGGACCCGGGGTAGGTGTTGCCCCGCGACAGAAACGACTGCAGGCCGTGGAAGCAGCAAGGGAAAGCAGTGAGGATAACGCACGGGAGCAAAGACGGTGCTCGTCTCTCTCCCCATCCCGGGGAAGTTTCCTACCATGTGATCGCTCTGGCCTTCCCACCCATAGCTGTCTGTCACACCCGGGATTAGAATACTGGTGGTGGTTTGGTTAGGTCCCCTGCCAAGCATAAAGCTAGAGATTGGTGTCAGGGTGGGAGGGAAGGACAAATTGAGAAAAGAATGGTTCTATTAAATTTAAAGATGACACAGGAAGACAAAGAAACATGAGGGGTTGTTGTAAAGGGGAGGTGAAGAGATGACTGTTGACAAGTGTCGACCTGCCCTACTTCTTCCTTGGAGAATGAAACGCTAAAACGTATTAAAACACAGATGAAAGGCCAACAACGTTCAAATAAAAAAAAACATTTCACACATTCTGATGGAAGAGTGAATGCCATGACATCATGGACCACCACCATTGCAGGGCCGCACAACTACATCAGTTGATCACATTCAGCTGACAAAGTTGTCATATATAAACTGTGGCGGAGTTCTGTAGCCTCATTTGCCATTTCAATCTATTTCAGTCGTCCTCTGTTCTGCCAGAAATACAATACATTTTAATTAGATCATGAATTATCTGTTAAGACTCCAGCCCATTCAAAACATGTGGCAGGTTTTGAAAGTGTTATTTTTGTTGTAAAGCAATGAAAAAACTTCCTATTCCTTTGTGCAGCACAGTCTGCCTCCTGTGTGTTTTCCCTCTTGTTTGGTTGATGGTTTGATAACAATGGTTGTTTCTGTCATCTTTGCCTCCTCCATCTGATGGCCCCCCAAACTGTTTGGGATTCTCAGCACCATGCAAAGAACAATTCCAACTGATCAAGCGCTGACTCACACACAAACACATAGTCACCCGAACAAACACAAATAAATGTCGTTGCTTACACGTCAAGTCTCATTTCAGTTTTTAGTCCGTTTAGTGGAAAATAAAGTTAAACTTTGCAAAAAAAAGTGTACACAGAAATGGCCATTGAATTTTTTTTTCTGCTCAAATTAAAAAAACTATTTACTCCGTGCTATGAAACATTTTGTACAACGCTACTTTCGATTCAATTATAAGATATAAAAGAGCATGCCTAAACCATTTCAGCCATCAAAATTTACAGACTGGTTGACACTAAAAGTAGTAATGGTCGTCAGTGTTGGAAGCCTTGGCACACAGTGTTGACAGATTGGCCGTTTTTCCGCCCACTTGGACTAATTTTGTTCACAGTGGGCTGAAAAAAAAATTACTTTTGAGGGATTAATAAATCTATGTGTAAATATAAATTATGGGTGGGTTTTTAGTGGATTTGGCGGGTTTTAGACTTTGGGTGGGATGGAAATTGTTGATATGATCCCTGTCGGCAGAGCTAGCTCAGGCGAACAACAGCTATTATTCACGTTCACATTCATCGATTACTTGTCCATGACCATTCATTTAATGATGGGTTCGCCGAGTGTTTAAATATGACCGTAGACAGGTAAGTGTCTCAGAGCAACAGACCCTTGATACAATTGTTCAATGTGTCACCATGCTATAAACAGTCATACATATCCAAGGTTGTCCCGACTGAACTGTGTGTCCCCAATACAAGCTTGGTTCTTGGTTTTAATTTAGAGAAAGCAAATTGCTTTGAAGAATTACGGCATGTCTTTAATCTGGATCTTAACATAGTCAGAATAGGAGGCAGTCTCAGAACTTCCTGGAGTTGGTTACAGCTATTTGTTGCAATGTAACTAAAAACATTTAAATAGCAGACCTGCTCCAGTTTACCTGAGGGGCCTGGAAGGTTCATATTATATTAGTATGTTGGTAACTGTAGCGTTGGTGCCATTGACGTTGATTACCCAGAGTGCAACAGATAGGTGCCAGGGCACAGACTTTGTTTATCTGTAAATTGTGTTGTTCTCAGCGTTAACTAATTATCTTCTGTTTTTTAATGTTATCTTGATCTTCTATCATGTATCTGTTCAGTTAATTATTCATTTGTTAGTTAATAGTATTTAGTTAAGCGCTGCAAGTGGCTCTGTGTTTAGCATTGTTGCCTCACAGCAAGAGGGTCCTGAGTTCAATCACCTCCTGACTCAGGGGCATTTCTGTGTTAACGTGGATTTTCTCCGGGTACTCCGGTTTTCTCCCAGTCGAAAAACATCCACTCTGACTCTAAATTGTCCATGGTTGTAAATGTGCATGTGAGTTGTTGTCTGTCTGTCCATGTAATAGACCAGCGACCTGTTCAAGGTGTACCCCACCTCTCGCCCTGTGTCGGCTGGGATGTGCTTTTTTAATATAGTAATTTGATTGTATTTTGGGGGACTTCTAAGTCCAGCCACATCATTCAGAACCAGCAGTCCGTGCGTTTTTATGGGGATACCTGAGAAAACACCATTACAGAAGTATAGTTCATTTTTCTTATAGCTCAAGTCTTTTTGAAACATGAGTCCTCTGGGTCTTGCTATGTGTTATTGGTGATAGTATTTAGATATGATTACCATGGCTGTTGAAATTTAGGTCTGAGTCAATGAGTACACAAAGATTTCTAGCTTGTTTCAAATTTGGTGCTTACCATTGGTCTTTACCACCAAATATAATTGGGAAAAAAAATGTTCTTCCTTATTTAGCTGAAAGACATCCTGGCACATTCAGCCATTGACTTGTTCAATGCACTGACACAGTGATTCTATAGCTTGGTGGTTATATGGTATAAAAGCTAGTATAATTGAGCATTATCTTCATAACTTTGGTAGGCGATATTGTTATTTTGCATCATTTTAACCTTAATTTGAATTGGAGCATGTGAAGATTGGAAAATGAAGGACCCAATAGTGACCCCTGAGGGACTCAGGTGTGTAATTGTTGCCAATGGACACAAAGTAGTTTCCATTTTCTAGATATAACTTAAATCAGTTTAAAACCGTTCCAGATGGTCCAACCCACTTTTCCAATCTTTCTGGAAGTACATTAGGTTCAGCAGTTTCAAGAGCAGTGCTATGACCCAATAACACCAAGTCAGTGTTTATTAAAACATTAATAAGATCAGTTTCCGTGCTATGAAGTGGTCAAAAACAACTTTCTCAATGATTTTTACAACAGAAATTGGTATGTAGTTTCTAAATATTAAAGCACTGAGGCTTTGCTTTTTAGTGGAAGATTAATAACTGCAGTTTTTAGGTGGTCAACTATTTGCAGTAAGACTGACGTTAAACACAAATACCTTGTGGGAAGAGTATCCAGACAGCAGATGGACGACTTACGGTCTATGATTGTTTTGTCAAGAGTATTGTAGTCAAGGCCTCTTAAGTGTGATTCATTTGCCACATTTCTTTTGTTTAAAACAAAATGTTTCAAAACAATACGTCTCCAATCTGTTCTCTCCCCAGTCTATCTTCCGTAAATCCTTGGCTGTCCTTTATCCACATCTGGTAGCACAGACAGATGGAGGGATTGGACAAGAAGATCGCAGTAGGTAGACAGCCAAACTTGCCCTTTGAATTATCCTCCCCACCACCATCTAAGGTACTCAAAGCCTTCCAAATGCAGGGCTGAGAAAGAAGGGGCGTCGGCCGGGGCTGAATAACTGTATTTCATCTTGCCAGAGCCCACTTAGCCCATTAAGTAACCTCCGTGATGGCGCGAGGATTCACATAGCCAGTGACCTATTCGAACAAAATCGTCATCATCTTTTTTTTTCCTGCAACTAAGCCTTTGCCTCTTGCAGCGATATATTTATCTCCCCTCCACTAGTGTGCCAAATGACAAGCAGCAGTCCGCCCCATCTCCAGCTGGGGACGACCTGGCCAGTCAGACATCTAAGCATATTTATGAGCTTGGTCAGAGTTACTTTCCAAAATACAATGCCTAGATTTAGAGCATAAGGTAAGCTTGCCAACCTGAATGGAAACAGCATTAAGGAGAAGGTGTGTCTATCATACAGACTAGCCCCGCAGTGGAGAGACATGTCTGCCTATGATGGCAAAGGGGCATAAACACGTATTAGACCTACTAAGGTCTGCATCATACTCTAATGCATGTGTTAAGATCAATGCATTTATACGGTGGGACACAACTTGCTTTGTAAAACAATTCCATTCTGACTGTCTACTTGACCCTTGACACTGTTTTTGGAGCCACTTTTGAATTTCAGTACATTCTGCATTCATCTTTCACCCTATCCTGACTTGTCTCCCAGTTCCTGCAGCTTAAAAACATCCCCACAGCATGATTCCGGCACCACCATGATTCACTGTAGGGATGGTACTAGCCTGGTGATGACCGGTGACTAGTTTCCTCCAAACATGACGCCTGGCATTCACACCAAAGAGTTCAATCGTTGTGTCATCATACCAGATAATTTTGGTTTTTCATGATCTGAGTGTTCTTCAGGTGTATTTTGGCAAACACATGTACTGTCAACTGTGGAACGTTATATTGACCCGTGTTCGCCTTTCCACATCATGTCCAATCAAATTAATTTACCTCAGATGTACTCTAATTAAAATGTAGGAACATCTCAAGGATGAACAGAGGAAACAGGATGCACCCGAGCAAAATTTTGAGCTTCATAGCAAAGACTGTGAATACTTATGTGTGTGTGATTTCTTAGTTATCAATTTTAAATACATTTGCAAAAATAAAACACAAATTTTTTTTCACATTGTCATTAACGTGTATTGCGTGTACAATTTTGCGGGGGAAATTCTTTTTGAGATAAATTCTCCAATAAGGCCATAACATAACAAAATGTGGAAAAAGTGAAGCGCTGTGAAAACATTTAGGTTTTGTTGTAGATGTTTGGGAATGAGGTAGGGAGTGTGTGCAGTCTCCCCATTCCATCTCCTTATCAATGAAGCCTGTTACCCCCTCACCCTTTCTCCCCTTTTGGTTTTCAGAGCACTAGAGACTTAGGCATTTTCTATTTAAGTATCAGGTATGTATGTCGCCTTTTACTAGTTTGCTCTAGCATTTTCACAGTGTTTAATATGCATTTCATATAAGAAATTGTATTATTAGTATTACATTAATATTATTTTATATGCATTTAAAATAATATCTGTATTAATTACATGTATGATCACATTTCCCACACTGAAACGATCTTGCTGTGAGAAGATTTCCAGCTTTAGTCTATTTCATAGTTACCTGTCATGGTTGATTGCACTGCGCTCAAATCGTGTGGAAGGATTTTAAGGGATTTCATATGAGAACTTTTTGGGATGCTTGTTCTTTTCATTTTTTTATTCTTTAAACCTGGTCTTACTAATTCTGCCTTTAAAAAAAACGTTTTAATTATTTGTAAAGCTCCAGACACTCTTTTCATCCTCCTTCTGAAGGCTCACTGAGATCCTGAATATTGCACTCACCCAGTCTTTAGCTGTCCAGCCATCTAATTACGGGATAAAATGTATGATTTTCATCTTGTATATTTCTGAACCAAATCCAAGTACATTTGATACAATCACATTGGAATAAGAAAAAGTCTGATCTCTTTCCCTGCATTGATATCATAGCGGCGGCATTCTGAATAATGAACTATAATATCAAGATTTTCTGGAGTCAATTAGAATCATCCCCATTTCAACCGCAAGAGACTTAGCAAACCAGGGTCAAATGATTTTAGAGAGACACTTTCTGCAGGTTCCTATGAACGTGAACACAGTCTCTCGTCCATTTGAAATGTCATAGTTCACTTGCTTTTTTTATCTCTAAAATAACACTAGACTTGGCAAGCACTGTATGTCTGTTTTTACACTGAAGGTCCCCTGACGTGGGGCCCTCAATTCATGTACACCTCAAAGCCCTGGGGAAAGACCTTCAGTATAATAAAACTGGGCTTTGCATTTCCTCAAAAAAAAGCTCACCGAGATAGTTGATCTACCATCATAGCTTTTAGGATGAGTAGCATCTACTTATGAAAGATATTCAGAAAAAATGCGGCTGAAGTGGTAAAATTCTGCAGTAAAATATTTAAAGAGAACTCATTTGAAAAGCTGTAATGTACTAACTATCTATTCTCCTCCTTGGTTTAAGTTTCAAGAAGTGGAGTGATTTTCTTTCTAAGAGAGAAAGGAGTGTGCCGTGTTCGTAAGAGAGCAGATAAATGTATCACATCACTCTCATTGGATTAGTGTTGATCAGCATTTAATGATCGCCCCAAAAAAGCACGAAGGGGGGAGTAGGGAATAGCGTGCCAGACGGATACATGAAGAAAGGAAGAAAAAGAAAGACAAGGAAAGAGAGAAGTCTGTTGCACCCCTTTAGTCCAGGGAGGGGGGTGGGGGACGGGTGGTAGGTGGGGGGGTGTTTGGGTGGGTGAGTGTGTGGGGGGGAGGGGGGGGATTGGTAGGGGAGGGGTGAACACTAATTGCCACGGAAACAAATCTAAATCTAATTTGTCTTGTCCAGGTTTCATTAATCACAGCTGACGGAGCCTCCCACCAGCCTCCCCCCCAGGCCTTATGGTGGCTGGGAACACGCCCCATGAGGATACCCTGAAGGTTACTCTCCACACCACCAGCAAGCCGCAAATGTCATCATCGCCGGGGTTGGGTTTGTGGACACAACGCAGATGTGTTCATTTATAAAAAGTGTTTCTAATGAGCATGCTGTAACACAGCACGCAGAACGCACATGGAAACCGTCTGGACGCTGTTGTCCTGCGACGCACGCCGTGGCACCCCTCACGGTTCATAGTGAAGATGGGAGAAGAGGATGGAGAGCGGAAACAATGCAAAGAACAACACCAATACCTTCACTTCACAACTTCGGGGAGCAGGAAGTAGCATGTAAAGGAGTGAAGGAACAAACTTTTCTCTCTGTTGTCAAGTCAAGGTCTCGTTGAACAGCTGAACATAAGTCTTTTTAAAAGATTGAACTCGCATTATGTGCGTCCACAAAAGGAAAAGTGAATATGTATCTTGCATTGTCAATGTCACAGTCAGAACCGCCCGAGTAACCACTGGCGACAAGTAGGGAGGCAATATGTCGGGTCACATGACGCCGCCTTTTCTCTTTTGACGATCAACCCTAAACTTGAACATCGCATACAGCCCTGTTGGAAACATCTCTTGAATCTACAGGGAAACAGGATGTGCTTCAGATAAAAATAATGTACCTTTCCACCCCCTTTGTTGGCTTCTTCAACCCACTCTCTGTTCCAAACCGTTTCCATTCCTTTTTAGTGGAAGTGTTCTGGATCAGTCTGCCTGGCACGCTATCACAGGCTCAACGCAAGGTGGAAACACCAACACAGAAATTAACTGTGTGGATCGGAGATGTTGAATCAGTAGTGTTTGTCGAGCACAGTGGGATAAGGGATTGAGCTGCTACCTTTCAGTGAAAGGGAAACTGAGGTGAACAGACCAGGATTGGCTTGTTTTTGACCCCTTTTTCCTGCATGAAGCATCAGAGGCCGTGCCTGAAGGGCCTATTTAATGGAGTTCTGTTCCTCTTGGAGAAAGGTGAACTGAATTTACAATGGGGCTGACGCGTTGCCCAGAGGTGCTTTGAAAATTACACTTCAAAATTCAGTCACGTGACCACCGAGACCTTCAAATGTTTGGCTCTGCCTTCGGACGGGCAAACTCACTCATGGCAAACTGATTTGAGACGCCTTGGAGGTGGCTGCACCGAGGGGCTGTTTAGTGGCTGATGACCGTTGCCATGTAAGAGAGTGGAGGAGAGCAGAAGGAAAGGAAAGAGAGTTCCAGGGTGAAATGTGATTGAGTCAGTAGTAGACTCCAAACTCCTCCTCATGTGTTTAATGTTACCCGGTTTATTACTGAGCTCTGCCAGATTGTAAACCCCGACAGGAAGGCAAATTGTCCATGTTTAGCTTTGTGTGTGTGTGTGTGTGTGTGTGTGTCCAGAGAGAGAGAGAGGAAAGAGAGGGAGAGAGAGGGAGATAGAGAAAGTAAGACACCTACTTCCTTAAAGTAGATAGTTAGCGGGAGGGATGTTAGTTTGAAATTGTGTGACGCAACCGGCAATTAGTGCGACAATTACTCTGTAAATGATGCGCAGTGCCTTGCTTGACTGGCAGCCAAATACTCTCCCTCGCCTTGGCAGAAACATATGACTTCCTACACGACTCATTACAGCGGGTTTGGATAGTCTGTCATAAAAATGATGTTGGATGGTTTATCTGTCCAAGGAAGATTAATGGGAAAACCTACTTAATGTTGTCTCATGCAATTGTCACAGGAAGATGCTGGTAATATATCATGTATATACATAGATACATACATACATTATATTAAAATATTTATGCTCTTAGATTCCTGACCTGCAGCAACCTTGTTTTACCTTGTCTTTCTTATCAAACAGTCAGTTTTAATGACATTCGTTTATTTATGTGTAGAACACAAGCACATGCAAACAGCCTCATTATCATCCTGACCACGACATGGGCATTTGCTTAAGTGTACAGGCAGGACAGAGTGTTCTGCTCTCATCTAGCGAGGCAATACATTCATATGCCACTAATAATATGCTGTGTAATGCATTCAGATTTCCGTCACTTTGCATCGAGGATGGTATTTATTTCAGTGTTCTAAATAAAGTGTTCTGCTGTTGAAGGTCGCACCATCTTGCTATCCAGATGACTTGCTCAATGCAGGGACAGATGAACAGGGTCAGTTGAAAAATCTATGTGCTGCCCTTCAGAGACTGGTGATCTGATCAGTTTGAGTTTTTTCCAATCCCTGGATTTATGTATTTGGGTTGTGATAGACAAAGGCGTCACCAAAGCCCTATCCCCAAGGAAGGTGAGTCAGCAGAGATCCTTCAATGGCCTGCTTACACACTATGCAAAGTTTGTGTCTAACCTAGTAAATATGCTAAAACCACTACAAGAACTCTCGTGAAACAAAACAAAGACATGAAAGTGGACGGGCCGATGTGAAGAGGCATTTAGGAAGGTAAAGCCAGCACTCTGTGCGAGGCCCTCACGAACTTCAACCAGACGAGTTGCCATGACAGCTGACATGTGACGCCTCACATTCTGGAGTGGGTGTGATTATGTCACATGTCACGGTGATCAGGTGAAGAAGGACCAATACTTTTGCATCTGAGCAAAACAATGGGTCCGGACCCAGACTGTTCACCGGCCAGTTTGAGCAAGTGCCGGAGGGGCTGGTTTGATTTTTAACTGTTCTAGGCCGGTCTGCCTTGTAAAATAATTATTCTGGTAGTCATTGGAATTATGCGAATCACACCGACACTCACTGTAAGTATGGGCTCGGCCACTCTCATAGAGGACCGGCCCACATCAAGAGCATGGTATATTGTATATAATATATTATCGTACAGTAATATTGCCTATACAAATGCCTGTATTAGGCTAGAAACATGTGCAACCAGACAACGTTTTGGCTCAAATCCGCCTGAAGCCAGGCAAGTGAATAAATGAATGCTCCGATCGGCATTACAGCCTTAACCGCCGGTAGCATTCTGCCACACCAGGGAGGGAGAAGAGGCCCGAGTCCGAGCACCGTATTGCCTCCGCTAAACCCACTGTCAGACGGCCTAATCTAGTGCCTGCGCCTATTAACCTGATTATAATTGATTAGATGGGCTTGTGGCATGGCCAGCACAGACAGATGTTCTCGTGGCCGTTATGATACCGGGACCAAACGTTCTTTTTGTGTGAGTGAGCACGTCCATGTGTGTTTTCTACTCTTTATCCCAGTTGTTTTGACAAGCTGGACAAACGTAGTTAGCTGTGAGAGTCCAGTCACCCTGCAGGGCTTAAGCTAGTCCACAATCAACATGCCTCCACCAATGATAATTACCAGGCTAAAGAATAATAAATAAGATGACTGAATATGTCAGTGTATTCATGGAAGAAAGCAACAATCAACACATCATGACTGTACACTTTCTCCCACCTCCCAATGCGCTGGCTAAAAGATTTGTGCGT
This sequence comes from Galaxias rostratus, assembly GCA_036024795.1. Taxonomy (NCBI): domain Eukaryota; kingdom Metazoa; phylum Chordata; class Actinopteri; order Galaxiiformes; family Galaxiidae; genus Galaxias; species Galaxias rostratus. Next base: position 40,744 of record JAVQJS010090918.1, on the reverse strand, counting down.
ACCTTGAAGTAAGTAAGCGTTAAAGTCCACTCAAGGTAACTCAACCGATGCCTTAGTGGCTTCCTTGTGTCCTACAGTAACACACCTCACGCTACAACACAAATGTCTCCTGCCTCAGACAGTCAAGCTTCATTCCCATGTTCAGGCAAACGTTTAGGAGCCTATAGAGGTTATATAAAAGAGAAGTGGTGACATTGACTACCGCCTGGAAAAAAAACAAGGCGATCGTTAAAAGTAAAGGGTTGTTGTTTGTCCTACCTGTGCGATCGACCGCCGTACTTTGCTTTGTGTTGCCCGACTATAGATGGTCTACCGGCCATAGAATTTCCTCGCCTCATGTGTATTCGTTTATGCGTTGTGTCACGTAAAGTATTGTGAGTATATAACACATCTCAAAGTGACATGAGATAAAGTCCCAATGTTTAAAGGTAAAAGTGGACAGTGTTTAAGTTAACGATGGGAAGAACCTATGTAGGCCCTTTTCCTCCACTTACCAGCGAATCTCCAAAACGTCCAAACTACTTGCTGCAGATAGAGGTGACTTATTTGTCAGCTATTTACAGTGTGTGTGTGTGTTTATGATTGAGTCGAGGTCTGTTAGAAGATATACTTTTCATAGTTTGGGCGAGAGTTGGAGAGTGGAATATTTACTTACATTCTGGGGGGAGTGTCATTACTTGATTGACAAGACACTAGCGAATTTTTACCAATATAAACATTTTTGTTTTACATTTTGTTTGAGTTTTTTTATGTCCGATACATGTTTTGTCGAAAATAACCAAAAATGTGCATGCAATACAACTAATGGTAGGCTCCATGTTTCTAAAATGAGTTGAAACCCAGGAAGAGGAATGTAACCTCCATTAACACAAAATGGAATGAGCTTTGAAGTCCAGTCATATCCCGTCCTGTTTTGAGTGCAAAAACCATGATTGAAACGGAACAGATCTAAAAGAGCGCTGCCAAAATGATTGACAAATTTAATAAGGCTGTTTAGCCCGAGGCACCATTTCCCTCTTGTCAATAACCTGACAAACCTGTCAGTACTTAGTTACTTGTTTTCCCTTCAGTTTCACTGTCAACGATCTGTCAAAGGAGATGATGCCTGTTTGTACAATCTTTGAAAGGTAGAGCAGAGCCGTGTGTTCCTGGTCCAATGTGTGCACAAATTAAACTCATTACAGGATTCACATTGACAAAAACATTGAATTAAATGTAATCTCAAATTTGAGATGGACTCAGAAGTGACGTAGACACCATGGGGGGGATACGGACGCCTGAAGGCCTCGGTTGCTGTATGTTAAACTGCTTGTCATGGTCTAATAAAGAGCAGCGAGGAAAGGTGATGCAACGTTAAGTTGTCCCATGATGGTGGGCACATTGACACTCTTTTCTCCAGAGGTCTGAAAGTTTCACGTGTGTTTGCCCCGGGGGAAGACTAATGAACAGAGGAATGGTTCCGGTCCAGTAAGCGGCTCAATGGAGACACGGGTAATTCCGCACAGGGCATTCTGTTTCTGTCTGCTCAGGCCCCCCAGTGTACCACCCAGGGTTCCTCCTGATCCAACAGACACACTGCCTTCATGGCCTGGCTGCTGTCTGGAGTAGGACACATTTCTGAGTCTGAATACATTTGAAAAAGTGTATGTTTTGGCCATTTTCGAAAATTAGACAAATAAAATGCTTGTTTCTGAGGTGCGTTCAGAAAATAACTCTACCAAAATAAAATGGTGGAAACCCTTCCACAAATAACAACAGCTGAGCCCCCAGTAACAAGATTAATTTGGAAATCTACTTATATATGATACATTTTTCTTACATAGAGCCAAATCATTTTCCTTTTTCGAAAATGTGGAGGCTGTGGTGCCTCTAATCCACCCAAGGAAACTACCGATTATCTTTCTTGTGAAATGGTCTCAGTAAGTCAGATGGCAAATTATTCTCATGAAAACAAGATATTGATGAAATATCGAGGGTGACAGTACTAGCTGTGACTTCAAAGCATTTTCTTTCAAAATATGATATTGAGTTGCTTTGAACAGACTTGTGTGGGAGGTCGCATTGCATGAAATTATTTCCCAGGAAACAAAAAGGTGTTTGTTTGCTTCCACCTACCGTCTCCTCAACATTTGGATGGGGAGCTCATCTGGTGGTGCACTCACCTAAAGGAGGCCGCTGTTAAGTTGAACTGCACAACGGAGTAACGTAGCTAGTCCCTACACTCTCTGACATTCTAAACCGTTCACACATCTTTCCCCCTGCCTGTTTTTGTTCAGGAATTGGTGGTCAGTCTCAGTATGAACACAAACGCAAGTCCATGCACCGTCAAACATAAAGTGTCACCTCCCCATGAAACCGCTGACATGGCTGCCCAATGAAGCAGACTGATTGCCAGCTCCTGTGTGCCCCATGAGACCTTTATGCCAGAGGTAATTTCCTTTTTACCATCATCCTTTCGACGACTGATTTAAGGCATTTCTAATTATTTTCCCTCTGTGTCTTCAATGCTCACGTAGTCGAGGTGATCTCAGCTGCTAAGGCAATTAACTACCGATATGTGAGTGTGGCGTGATGCATCAAGACACATGCAGCGCTTCTAACACATTGCATCGGCCAGCTGCAAAATAAAGTGACATCGAGGTGCGCTCAACTATTTAAAAAAATACGCCAGTCGCGTTTTTACTTAACGGTGAAAACGAGCTTGAAGTTTAAAAAAACTTGTCCAAAGGACACTGCCTTTAGCTGTATTGTGCAGCGAAAAAAGTTGTTAGCAAGCCAGCTTTTACCACCGTTTATTTTAAGCCGTGAAATATATGTATTTTGCCTAATACCACGAATTTGATTTAAACAACTGCGAGAATTTATGCTCTGTGTGAGTGGGCACGACACTTCTGCCAGTGGAAACAATAAATTCGAATGTGTTTTTGATTTTCTCCGATTTGAGTCATCAGAGAAAATTAGAGAGCATATTTGCCTCGATAAGTTATTTTTTGTCTTCCTGTGAATTTTCAAAGAGGAAAATTGAATGCTTTTGTGTGTATGAGTTCAGTGATGTGCACCACGGAAAGCAGATTTTATTGAGCAAATGTATTTATAGTGTTATTTCTGGAAAGAACAAACGCTTTTGTGTGTGTGTTTTTTTGTGCGAATTATCCACTTGTCTAAAGGTTTCATCTAAACTGTATGTAACGTGACTTGAGTATTTACACAAAACAGTGGTTCTTAATCTGGTTTCGATCGAAAACCAGGGGTTCAGAGAGTCAGTCTGAGGAATTCAACGTAGGTCAAGACACTCAGTGTTTGTTCCGTACGATGCTTGAGGTGAAGGGTGCAAAGGGTTTGGTGAATGCGCGTATGAATCTTGCGAGGTTCAGTGCCTCCATGCCATTTTGCGAGGAGACAGCTCCTGTCAGAAATTTGCATCACTTTCGTCCTCTTATTTTCTCCCTACAATTACCTTTTTATCTTAGCCTCAATTAAGTAAATATTCAAGGTGCACCGAGCCTTATAGTTACTATGACGTTTTTTTTTTATTAACATTTTGATTGGCAGCTTGTCATTTTACAGACAGACATGAGATAGCATATAATTCCAGTGTATGCATGCACACGTCAAAACCCTCGGTTCAGCAGTTCAAAGCAGTGTGTGACATGGATTTATAAAGTCTCACTAGACTACAGTAATTTGAAAGGTAGGAGTCACAGTGAGCTGCCGTTTTGAGGATGCAAAAGTGAACGCGACCTTCGACAAGGAGATCTAGACAGGCGGAACAAATGACAGAAGAATGAATAAAAGCAATAAAAAGCCAGGTATACGATCTTGCAAAGGTTTTATAAATGCCGCATCACAATGGAATTGTCCAGCCAGACATTTGGTGGTCCACTATTCCTGCCCAGCGGCTTCATACGGTGTAAATAACAGACAGCCATCTGCTGTCGGTCTCTATATGGAGTTGGAGCAAGATAAATGTTTTAGAAACATATATATATATACATATATTTATATTAAGGGATTATCGATACATACTTCTTATAGCACATCATAATGTATATGGGAGAATAAAAACAGACGAATTGTGAAACAGATGAATTGCTTTATGGCACATGGAAGTGCATCACTAAATCAAGAAAATATATCCACTTGGGGTATAGTGTCATGCTAGTAATATGCAGTGACTGCTTCTGCATGCCTTCTTTGCAGTGACTCTACACATAACCTGCCTCTAGTAACTTTAAAAATTCAAATCTGCACCCATGTTAAATCCAAAAGGAACGTGGGTAAGGGGAGTGGGATTTTCTTTAGAGAAGACAGAATTGGTGTGAGTTGTTCAGTCTGTTTTCACATCCGCGCAAATCGCTTGTTCTTGTAGAGACAATCCAGGTACTCAAAGAAGGGTCTCCACCGTGGTTTTATAACTGAAATGATTAGAAACTATATTGGAAAACAATCAAATGCTTTTTGAGGAAGAACCATTTGTTCTTTCTTTTGCTCTCTGTCTATTTCCATCTCATTCTCTTTTTCTCTGTCCTTGCCCATTTCATTATCGCTGTATTGTGTTTGCGTGTGTGTGTGTGTGTAGGTGTACGTGTCTGTGTGTGTGTGTGTGTGTGTGTGTGTTTGTGTGCGTGTGTGTGTTTGTGTTTGTGTGTGTGCGTTTCCTTCTCGTTCTCTCTAAGAAGCCAAAGTAAGGGGACCATTCCGCTGTCAATTGGTCTATGTTCACAAACTTGCACTACTCATTACCAGGTGCATGCAGCAATTGGGAAGTGAGGATTTCCATGAGGTTTGCCATGCTGAAACCAATCCATTTCCCTGATCAGAGCCAAGCTGACTGAAGCAGATTAGATAGGACAGGCTTCTGCCGTGGCCGTTCTCCTTTTCTGCCTCCCTTGTCTCGCCCAATAAAGTCATTAACACCACTGACCTGCTCTGATTTTCATTGACAAGCTGACTTTATATGGCACTGCTCCCGGTCCATATATATAATGACAGTTTTTGGCCCTTTTTCAAAGTCAAGTCTCTATTAGTTGCTTTTGCCTCGTGGGGCCTTGCTGGCTTGGTAAGTGGGGTCAGCTAAGAGAGTCGCTAAATCAATAGACGGTACTCTGTTCAAACTGGTTCCCCCTACTTTTCCCTTGAGTTGTGCATTAGAGTCACGATGGAGGGGATGGTAATAGGCTGAAAATCCAATCCGCAGGCTCCCCATGGCATTCAAACACAATCACATGTTGCATATACACAGCCATCACTCTCAAGCAGCAGTAAAGGTACAGTCTGTTTTTCATCCCTTTGGATGGAGAATCGGTTCCAGTCCATGCCTTTCTTCAAGAAAGTATAAATGTTTTACACTCTCACTCTTTAACACAGGATGATTTTGGGACCCCCAACCCCAGCTGGAGCAGATAAGAAAATCCTCCATTATTTGCATGCATTGTGGATACTGACGATTCATGATTGCTGTCCTAAGCTTTTTATAAATAGAATCTATTCGCTGCAAAAGCACACAGAGCTTGCCGTTCGTTTGACAATAGAAACAACAAAGTGAGAAGTGCGGTGGAATAAATCCTTAATCTCAAGCCTTTTCTGTCAACGGCTATATTTGTGAACGCACATACAAACACACAGTTGGGAAGCCCTTCTCCGAATAATTACAGACGTCATTAAGCCACTCGTACGCCCCAAACTAAAGGAAGCAGCTGTTTTGAAATTGAACGAGGGTTGTAGAAATGGATGGATGAAAATAATGCTAGCGAGAGAATCCTACATTAACAATTGATGGGTTAAGTGACTGAAGATACGAGAGTTTAGTTGAGGAATAAAAGAAGAAAAAAGAGAAACGATGTAGCCCATCAACAAAAGGTGGAATTAGACTTCAGTTGATTTGATGTGTTTTTCCACTTTTGAAAACGCCACAGATGTAGACGGTACGCCTTGGTGGTTCATAATCAAAAATAGATGAAAAACATCACTCCACAAATCAGATGCAAATCAGCAATTTATGAACACACCTCCCTCCCACTTCGTACATCCATAATACGGCACATTTTGTGCCGTGTGAACCCCAGATGGGAAATGGCGTTGTCTCTCTGAATTTCGATCCCACCACTTAGTTCTCCATCAGCCCTTGATCACAACTCTTTGACTCTGCTGGCTTTCCAATTGTGCAAACGTGACCTTTACCCTTAAGGGGCACCCGTCACCTCAACATTCAGTTTGCACGTGGGGTTTCCGTGGCTTGTGCCATGCTTCCTCTCCCATGTGCTGGTTGAACACCTAGCCCTTGTAGAATGGCTGCATTTAGCGTGGATGATCATCACATTTAACCTCACTGCGTTTGGGTTTTCTTCCACTATTTGCTCACGCCATTTTGAGGCCCCCTCACAGCCACCAGAAGATGTGTGTGATTTTCATGTGCTCATTTTCATCCATAGTTTGGTCTGCGAACGCACCATAAGGATGGAATTTTAAGGGGAGGGAGACGGGGAGTCAAACGACACGGATACAGTTTCTTTTTTTCAATGTAATCTTTGCAAGATTCCTCCAAGAAATGCTGGTGTAAACAAGTGTTGTCAGTGATTCTCTAAAACTTAGCACGGCCTTGCTATTTGGTTTAGCAATGATTTGATTCTGCTTGATGATGATTATAATTTTCTTCATCCATTCAATATGGAATTCCAGTCGGATGTATCCTCAGCCGGTGCATTTATCGCAGACACACAGGATCAGTAATGTCTAATAGCAGTGGCCATTTAGAGGGTGCGAGGGGAATGAAGAGGATTCATTTCACACCCTATCATTATCATGGTGAGTAGAGTGTTAGAAGCAGCGCTTTGCCATAAACTGTAATTAAGCAATATTTTACCCCACACAGTTCTTCAGCAGAAAAATACAAAAACAGCACCGGAAAGTAAAAGCAGGAATATTTTTGACTTGTACCAGATGCTTCTTTCCCTTCTCTCATCCCTTGAAAATTAATTGTGCGGCCTAACATTCTGCTTAAAGGAGGTGATAAGCAAGCTTCTTATCACAGCGCTCTTTAGCGCTCTTCAGCTAAAATGGCACCGGCAATCACTCACTACATTGGTCCAACGAATCATTAGAGGTGAAGGGATCAATATCTTGTCAATTTGTTTCTTCTTCACTTTGCTTCTACTCACTGCCCAGCTTAGTTTGATAGGGTTCGAACACTCAACGTGAACTATTGTCCGTGGCCTGGTTCAAACGGTCTAATAAGACTGTAAATCCAGCAGTCCCTCAGTGATATCAAAGGCTATCTAGTGCCACTTGACTAGAGGACATTTTCCAAAAATATAAAGTATGACATCAAACAAGCGGCCAATGCTTTGATGTGTTCATATTTGTACTTGTTCTTGTTAAATGCGGGCCAATCACAGTTGGGTTGTGTTTTGCTTTTGAGAGAAGTGCTCCCTGCAAACGAACATACAAGATCTATGTACCAATGTACATTACCTTTCTCAAGGTCAGAGGCACATGTAAAACCTAAAATTATGTGAATTGTCGCCATTCTCAGCCCCCCCCCCCCCCCTACTGCTACAATAGATGAGTCCAGTGTTAATGTGATTTGCGTATCCAGACCGAACAGGCTGTCTCCCCACAGTCACCTGTTAAATTTATTAGCCTGCACACCTGCGGCGCTCTGGAGGAGAACTAGCATGGAGAGAGGAAGCCAGAAGAAGCCGTCAGGGGTTGGAGGGGGAAGAAGAGAGAGAGAGAGAGAAGGGGGGCGGGATGGGGGGATGAATGCAGGCTGCTGAGAGATGCCAAACAAAGAAAACGGGAAGGAAGAAGAACAGCGTGTGTTTGGGGAAAAAAATTTTTTTACGCTCACCATTTGTTCTTGTCTAATGTTCACCATCACATTGGAGTCACCAAAAAACTTAGTTGGATTTGAACTTTCTGCTGTTCCAGAGATAGTGTGTTGGCTAACGTACAAGACCTTAATTTCCCGTTGATGTCCTGATGAAGCATTTGTGTTAACTAGCTCTGGCAGGACTGTCATAATGGATGATTGTGTAGACTTGTCTCATCGCTTTGGAAAGCTTTTGGAGACTTCCAAGATCACAAGCCTATTTTCCATAATGGAGAGTATGTCCAATGCCAACTAGATGAGAGAACAGCTGCTCCATAGCTCCTGGCCTTGAAAGACATGGCTCTGATCTCACCCATTTCAGACTCAGTTCAAATGGGGTTTTATCTTTAAATGAACCAAGAGGGATCTGTCCAAATAGAGAGAGGGGAAGAGCGCAAGAAAAATGTACTGAGACAGAATGAGGCTTGAAATATGTTTTTTACTACCCTGCAAGGATAACTAATGCACATAATTTCCTTCAAACAACCATCAAGATACCACCCCTTTGATGCAGGGACAATTTCCAATAGACGTCCCGCTGGATGCTGGAAAACAGGGCCTTGACAGGGTCCAAGCATCCTTTGACCATTTGACAGCTTACAACCCCTGCTCCCTCTCGGTTTCCTCCTACCTTTCCCCTTGAAGGAAACAGCACAGCCCCGCCCGTTTCTGTGGTGTCTTGGTAAACACAACAAAATTGGAACACCACTAGCAATGCAGGGTGAGTCTATTTGCTCAAACGCTTGAGTTACAGCAACCTCTCTTTCGACCGGGTTCGCTGAGAGGAACCTCATAAGGCAAACGGTGAAGGACAGAAGCCATCTCTCCGGACTGGCTGTCACGTGGTAAGTGGTTTGGACATGGGCGATAGAGCCGATGAGTCCTTGAGATAGCGAGCGTCAGGTAGAGGAGAATCCATAAAGCAGTCGGTTCTCTCTGCTGCTCCACTTCCAGCTCCCGAGTGACTGGCCATGCCGAGGCTGTCTCCGTACGGTCGGCGTCGGAAACGCTTACGTCTGGGATTGATCGGTCACTGTGGTCACCTGATGCCCGGTTTGTGTGCTTGCATTTTCTCTCTCTCTCTCTCTCGCTCTCTCTTTCTCTCACGTTCTCTCTGTGCCCTTGAATAACGTTTGTTATTTTCTTATAAAAACTCCCGCATTGTCTAGCCTCTGTCTGTACTAAACATACACACGCACAGATATACACACACAGGTACACTCAATCGGAGATGAGAACGTAGATCCTCGACGCTGGCACTCACTGTCCACTTCAACACAAATGCAGGTGTGGTGTCTATTGTTTCGGACTGTGCAGACAGTGGAAGGGCAATCACCGGACACACATACACACTGTCCCCAATGGGACCAACAACCTGATGAAACCTTGATGCCCTCTCTGCTGAAATCAAGAGATCCCGTGATGTTTCATCACAGCCCATATGTTGTTGCCTTCTCGTTGGGATTTGGTACAGAAAGGCAGAGAGCTTATTTTCGAGATGCACTTCGAGGTGCTGAACCATGCCCTACACAGCAGCTGTGCCTCCTCAGGTTCACCGGCTTTGCTGGATGTCCTCCGAGCACACGCGCCACAGCCTCCGTATCATCGAGATTCGGTTTCTCAATTGTCGTGGCACGGCGACACGACGTCCCATCCAAGAGGTCGCGCGTTTTTCAGGCGGGGTGTACGGGGCTGACCCGTGTCCCTGGGTCCACTGAACAGTGTCACAGAGCATGGCCTACAAACACAACGAGACGCGCGTGGTCTTCCGTGTTTGATTTGGCATGAAGTCACTGCTCTTTGCTCCCCTCCCTTACCACTTCCCTTCCCTCTTTTGTTTTTAATTTCTGCAGTTAATTCTCTGCGGTGCACCCCGTGGGATGCTAAGGCCCACAAGCCTTCCCCATTAGCAGTAAGTAGAGGGAGGAAGCACGCAAACCCACGGGTAAACACTGTCCTCACCATCCCCATTCACGCCTCTAACTTTGTGTGTCCTTTCATGTTTACCACATCAAAGAACCAAGGACACCACATGACGTGCGTCACTCTTGATACACTACGTGAACTTGGTGGACAGAAACACAATGCTCCCCTTCTTATCCTTTCATATAGGAAATATATTATAAATATATTTATGGCCAGGTGAACCCACAGGGCCGTGAAGATCAAAAGAAGCCGGCATTGTCATCTTCTGCTGCTCCACATGATGTGGCAGGCAGCGAGACCAATTACGCCGTGAAGAACATCCTCTGTTATTGTGGGAACAAGGTTTTTGTACCTCAACTGAGAAAGTGAAGTTCTCACAACAGTGGTGGATGTGTGTACAGTTTGTGTTTGTTTTTCATGATGTGTGGGTGTGTGTGTGTGTGTGTGTGTGTGTGTGTGTGTGTGTGTGTGTGCGTGTGTGCGTGCGTGCGTGCGTGCGTGCGTGCGTGTGTGCACGCGCGCGTGTGTGTGTGTGTGTGTGTGTGTGTCATGACTGATTTTGATGGAAAGGGCCCCACACAGTTCTATATTACAGGCATCAATGTTAGCCTGGTCTCGGCACTCAACATTATATGAAATATTGGCTTGGTATAACGAAGCTGGACTTTTACATACACTTAGGTTGATTTAAATCAACAAATCCTTTTACGATTCACAGATTTCATGTCTACAATATACAGTTTTGGCAGGTTGTTTAGGACATCTACATTGTGCATGACATAAGTAATGTTTCCAACAGATGTTTGCAGACAGATTATTTCACTTAAAATTCACCACATCACTATTTCATTGCATCAGACGTTTACATTTACTTTGTTGACTGTGCCTTGAAATTGTGTGGAAAATTCCAGAAAAATATGGCATGGCTTTAGAAGCTTGCGATAGACTAATTTAAATAATTTGAGTCAATCAAAAATGCTACTGTGGATGTATTTTAAGGCCTCCTTTCAAATGCGGTGCTGTTTTGCTTGACATCATTTGAAAATCCAAAAGAAATCAGCGACAACTGGATTTGTGCACATCCACAAGTCACATGTATGCTTGGCAGCAATTTCCGAACGCCTGGGGGTACCACGTCATTTTGTTACAAACATAAATACGCAAGTATACACACCATGGGACCGCACAGCTATCGTGCCGCTCTCACCTAGAGATTAACGTGCCAGTGTGACGGGTGCAAATCATTCCCGGAACTCCGGAAAAGGACCTTGTGAAGATGCTGGTGGAAACAGGAACTGTAGTCTGTGTCAGTGTATATCCACAGTATAGGTCCTATATTTATATAATCTGAAAGGCTGCTCAATAAGGAAGAAGCCATTGCTCATAATAAAAGGCAGACTGGTTTGCAACGGCACAATGGTATGACAGGAAATTAAAGCTGAGAAACATAATTTTTTGCCATTTTTCAAACATTTCCTATTTTTAAGACACTTTACATTAGATGTACACTAACTGATCCAAAACAGGGAATGTTTACTAGGATGTGTGTCTAAGTAGGCTAATTGACTAAGGTGTACGTACATTTCCAACTACAACTGAGTAGTCTTTGGTTTGCATTAAACAGTGACCCAAAACATGTACTCACAACAACATGCATGCACATATCATCACATCCATGGGCCGACAAAACATATGCATGCACATGATCATCACATCCATGGGCCGACAAAACATATGCATGCACATATCATCACATCCATGGGCCGACAAAACATATGCATGCACATGATCGCACAGGTGGACACACAAATATATGCGCTCTCACTCCCGTTGGCTCTCAAAATGCACAATCACACTTGTAGTCTAACAAAATACCAGAGGCATATTCACTTTGGCTTGAAGATTAATGATCCCATGTCTTTGTCACTTACTGTGGACTAAAACTAGATGGGTTAGGGAACTCGGTGTGTGTGTGTGTGGGGGGGGGGGGGTGTCTGTGTGAAGGCAGTGGTTACTAGCTTGAAACTGATCCATCAGCACAGGAGGTAGAGAGACCCAGCTCTGTATAACCTACATGGCCACTGCATTCACGGCACCTCAGTCTGTCCATAAAGATGTGTTCAATAACGTAAAGGAAAATACCATTATTTTTCATCCTCAAGTATTTGTTTGAAAAAGAGTGCATCTTAATCTGGCAATATACTAGAGGTTGATCTTACTACAATTCTGATAACTAGAGTTTTTTTTTGTTCTTCATTGTCAAGGTTAACTCATAGTTATTGTGTGGGTTTTGTGCAGGCCTACGCGCATTTAATGTCTCAGTAGCTTAGCAACTATATGTTAATATTTCCGTATCAGTAAACAGATCAACACACGGTCAAAACTGAGTTGTTCACAAAACCTTCTGTCCAAATTGGGATCAAATTTTTTCCTGTTTAATTTGGACGGTGTACACAACTTCATTGCTCCATCTGAATTGTCTGTATGGGCGAGCCGAACTAAGAAATTAAGAGGTGAGAGGATAAAAGATGGTCAATATGCTCTAGTCTTAATTCTAATTACTTTGGTTTGAGCTGAGGCAGGTTATAGTTATACAACCACTTTGATAGTTGGACAAATTACCCACAGGCAAACGCCTCTGTCTCTAAATGCACATGCAACAGATGTTACCAAATGTATATATGTAACTATATATTGTGTATGAAGTCCAGGCACACATTGTTCTATGTAACTGGCTTTTTAATAGAGACAAACTAATTAGAAGCACCTTTTAAAGGGTGAAAAGGCTGTGACTCAGGTATGTGAGCTCTTTGCCCCCCCAGTTGCTCAGAATGAGCGTTACTTGCGTCATTGGTCTGGTATTGGTAAAGAGAAAATAGCGGAAAGCCATTGTGTGTGATTCTTTTTTTTTTTTTTTTTTTGTTGTACAGTAAAAATTACTTCCCATAAATTGAACAAAATTTACCATGATTGTGGGCTAAATACACACTTCAGAAATCCACGCGTGTAAGCCATACGTGACAAACGTAAATAGAAAAACGTGTTGGATCATGTGTTTGAGCAATTTGCCAGTTTATTCCAAACAAAAACTGGAAACTAAAATAGAACCTGTTATCAGTTTGTGTGTACAGCCGGTATTTGGCAATTAATTCATTACCATAGAAAAGTGTTCCATCTGCAAACTCACACCTTATGTTTCCGACTGTGATTCTATTTTTATTTCTCCGATCAGTAGGCTTTCATTCTTGTTTGATCCGTGTGAGTGCTGGATAGGTGACGTCAGGAGCAGAGTGCAGCGGCAGCGCGCAAAAAGATAACCACCACCGCGGCAACAAACATCCTGCGCCCGTACACTTCGTTGTCCGCTTCAGCGCCGTTTCTCAACTTTACAACATTTTTCAACATTTAAAAAATACAAAAACTAGTGACTATCAGAAGGGAACACTTACAATTTAAGGCTCTACAGACGGAGCGATGAACAACAACAAGTCTGTAATTTTAAACCCCAGTTCGCCCCGGGGCAGCGGCGGATCTGGGTCCGTGGATGAGTTGGTCATTACTTCGACTTTTGGGACTCTACTTTCCATCGTCTACATTATCGGGGTGTCAGGAAATGTGTATACGTTAGTGGTGATGTGTCATTCTATCCGTTTGGCAACATCAATGTATATCTCCATCATCAACCTGGCTCTTGCGGACCTGCTCTACCTCTCAACCATCCCGTTCGTAGTGTGCACCTATTTCCTAAAGGACTGGTATTTTGGGGATGTGGGCTGCCGCATCCTCCTCAGCCTGGACCTCCTCACCATGCACGCAAGCATATTTACTCTTACAGTAATGTGCATGGAGCGCTATCTGGCCGTCACCAAGCCCCTAGACACGGTCAGGCGCTCCAAGAGCTATCGTAAAGCCCTGGCGTGGGGGGTTTGGCTTCTTTCCTTGTTCCTGACATTGCCAATGATGCTAATGGTTGCTCAGACTACCAAAAAAGGGTCGGATGGGAACGTAAAAAGAATATGTGCACCCACTTGGTCTCCACTCGCATACAAAATCTACGTGACAGTCTTGTTTGGCACCAGCATCATGGCGCCTGGGCTTATAATTGGCTACCTATACATAAAGTTAGCGCGCACGTATATACAGTCCCAAAGCAACACGGTCATCAACAACGGACACAAGCGCTCGCCGAAGCAGAAAGTTCTGATCATGATCTTTACCATAGTGTTGGTGTTCTGGGCATGTTTCCTCCCCTTCTGGATATGGCAACTGTTGCCACTTTACCACAACAAACCTTTAAGCCTTACCTCTCATACGCACACTTGTATCAACTACCTTGTGGCTTGTCTCACGTACAGCAACAGCTGCATTAACCCTTTCTTGTACACGCTCCTCACTAAGAACTACAGAGAATACCTGAGAAATAGGCACAAGAGCTTTTATCGCTACACGTCCTCGTTTAAGCAGCGACCTCCCAGCTTGTACTCTTGGGGGAAGTCTGCGTCCTCCAGTAACCAGTTTGAGTTTAACTCGGAGACGCTGGTAATGGGAACACTCATGGGACAGTGAGCCGTGCTGATGGATAAGGGCAATTAAGGAACCAACAGGTAGGCTATTTATAAAACATCTCCATGACGTGCTATTATTTGTTAAATGCATGCGTAATTGTGCGTAAAATGAGAGCTCTGATATCAATTTCAATCACCAAAAAATACAATATTTGGTATCATATTAACATAGCAATAGTGATAATAATATATTTAATCACATTTGGTCTGCCGTACAAAACAAGCATGTGTGCTTAACTTTGAACAATTCAACAATATTTATTTTCCATGAAATTCTTTGAAATCTGACAAAGCTTCTGTCCAATTATTTACACTGTAATAATGCCAAACTCAGGCAAGGTTCATGGCATTTAAATAGACCTTCCTGAAGCTGTTGCCCCTCTGTGACTGTTGATCACTTAGAGAGTTCCATTGATCTTCCTCAGTCTATGAGACACCCCCACCCTATCCTGTGCCCCTGGGCTTGTCCTGTGTTTTTAATTGAATTAGGTGGGGGTTCATGGGGAGTCAAGTAGTCCCATCATCAATCAGTCGATCAATACTCAATCGACTTATATTGCCTATGTACATGAGTCTCTTACATCTCGTACAATAACATTCATAAACATTTACAACAGGAAGTAACACGTTTTTCCATTACTCGGCCAAACGTAGATTTAGCCCAAGATTGGATCACTTCCCTTTTATTTAAATTTTAATTGAGGAATATTCAGGATAAACAAGTGTGTAACAGCCATAAACCATTAACAACGGGTATAACTCCTCCTCTCCTGAAGTTAACGCACCCCCCTCCCTTTCAGATCCTGTGGTGTCCCAAGATGACTTCCCAGACGGGACTTAATTAAACAGTGTTATGAACATTGAGTCTGGACTTGTCCAAGTTTGCCCTGAAGTGGAAACTAGATGATTGTAATTAGAATTTAACAACGCGTTTAGAATTAAGTGTGCCTAAGTGTCTCCTGGCAATAAGGCTGTATACTGTAGATAAGGACTCCCACTTCAAACGTTTCCTTGACGAATCGCCGCATCGCACTGTGTGACAGAACCAGTCAGTGTCTTCTGTCAGGTATGAGTCAGAACCCTGAGAACCTGACATGCCCTGGGATCCAGCTGAGCGTGCGGGGCTGTGTTCTGCGGTAGCTCCGCGGGGCTGTCTCTCTCCTGCTATCCATGACACTGCCCAGTCGTTCTCACTGCAGTTCACTTACCAGTCTCCACTGATATCTCCTCTGGCCCAGAGGGCACCTATTCAAAGACAAAACGGGAGAATTCCTCAAGCGAAGTGGTGGCTTCCACGTGACACAGTCTGTCATGAACACGTGACACCACAAGGCATTTAAGTAGAGTAAACATAGCCGTCTGGTCAATAGGAATATTCCTGGTGGAAATGCCACATAGAGTGATGTAATAGTCATCTGCAGTCCAATGAGCGTGTCTCAACAGGAAGTAATCCCTCAAATATGACAGTGGCAAGAAGAAGGGGCACCATCTGTCAAGATTGGTATTGTCAACGAGGCTGGAAGGTAAGGAGAGGTGTTTTTTCCCACTAAAATGGCCTCCTGCATGGACAGGCGTTTCATTTGACCTATTCAGTGCAATTAGAGATCCACATGGCCAAAGTCCTATCAGACAGCCATCTGCCATCTCAACTGTGGCTCTCTTTAATTCACCTCGTCTCTTGCACAGGCCACCACTCACTCCCAGATGTAGGGAACATTTTTAATCAACACAGAAGACTGAGTCAACCCCGGCTCCAACTCTTTGGATTCTTTGCCTCTACTGTGATCAGAACAATTAACGCAATTGGCAGGGATGCTAACATATTCGAAAATAGACTTATGTTCCATGCAGAAACGTTACACCTAAAGCAGCTATCCGCTAATAGGTAATAAGTCCCATGTGGTCTTGTTTCCTGAATCATGTTAGTAATAGTGACATTTAGCAGTAGAGAGCCCGACTCAGAAGCAAAGCTATGCAGATTGGTTATGTTACGTGTGAGTGTGGTGGATCTCCTTCTCTTGTCCCTTTATGGATTATGAACGGTGCCCTAGCACAGTCCAACGTGTCTTATTGTAAGGTCTTGGCAGCCCAGCCATAGCAGGTGGACACTTTCAACTTACTTTCTTTATCTCCTCTCTTTCCATCCCTGTTCTGTTCACACTTCTGTGCTTCTCTTTCGCCACTATTCATTCCTTCTGTCCTGCTGTCATTTCGCACATTCAAAGACTTTGTCCTTGCCTTGTGAATACAGCGTGTAACCATTGCGTTACACAATGCACCTGGAGGACATTTTGAGGCTGGAGGACCTTGTGTTCACCAGCTCTTAGGAAGGGGAAGAGGAGCACTCGTTATCTTTGTCAGGAGCATCAAGGGAGCTGGGGATTAAAGCAGCAGGGAGTGCCTGCTTATGCAGTCTGGCAGAGCGTCGTCCCTACAGGGCCATTAGAGGAGGAACCCCGTGCACTGAGGTCCCCACTGGACCTCCTCGCCCTCAGCCGGCCACTTCACCCTTTCCACGGCTGGCTGATAGGCCTGAACCAACACCCTGGCAGGTAAAACAGGTAGCATGTCCACAGCACTCTTTGCTTGTCTCTGTATGGAACTAGTACTAGCGATGTGTGGGTTGGAAGCCATCCCTTTCTTCTTGAGGCCACCCTGTCCTGTAAAGGGGTTAGGAGGGGACTGGAGTTTGACAAATGAGCGGAGAAACCCAAATGGAAACCCAAACACTGATGAGTGTTTTTTAGACCCCTGGCTTACTTATGTTGGTGTGTAGTCCAGTAATAGTTGCTGATTTAATGTGTGTTTGTTTGAATTAAAGGGGGACTATACCGTGACTGAGGGACTTGGAGGCTGTGGATTGCCTGGCATCGCAGGGCTACTTGGTGCACACTTAACGATAATGGTGCTTATTATCCATCACGCAGGCAAATTCAATAACGAGTGCATGTCAAACGTCTACTTAAATTACCTCAAAACTGGACCGATCTGGGTGCTTGCCAGTGCTTGTAATAGCCGGCTTAAGTAAATAGCCAATTTAGGATAATTATTGCTGTGGGGACTGGATGCAGTGCAAATACAAGGACGGGGTCTATTCGTCATTGAAAGCTCCGGTTACACTCAGTACTCATGTTGTAGGAAACAGCACTGTGAGCAAATATAGAGAAGCGACTTATAGAGTTCCAGGCTAACTCTTTCAAATTGCCACCATTCGAACAATTAAAGGCCTTTCGTCACTGAAGTTCCAGAATGGTTTTTAGACCACTCCTGGTCAAGGAAAATGCCCTATACCAAAAAGAAGGAGCTGCCAATCTCTGAAAGATTTGCCATTCTACGGTGTAAGCTTTTACTTTTTGGAGACCAATATTATTTGTGCACCTTTAAAACACAGCGGTCACACACCCTTCGGACCACAAGGAAGGCCCCGTTTTCCGTGTGTTTTGGTACGTCTGTCTAAAGCACACTGTCCGGCTTAGTTTTAAAGTCCTGCATTCATCACCACGTGTAGCCATTCTGCTGCCTGCATCTCACATCCTACCAGGTGCAAGCAGCCCACCCACTGAGATCTGTGAAGAAGGTTGTGTGGAGAAGGTAGTGCTGATTCATTCTATTCCATCAAAGACATTGACTTGCTGTGTTTCTGCTGCATGTTCCCCCTTCTCGACGAGTGTGTCCAAACAATTTAAGGGAGCACAGGCAGGAGGATCACAAAAATAAATCCCATCCTTGAAGGATGCCTTTGAAAATGGGTCGCAGTAACTCTTGACTGAACACAACTTCTTATTTTGACATCAAACATACTCGCAAGTTTAAATACTCGCAGTAAGTACAAAAAGGTGGTAAACACTTTTTTTCCTATTCAAAGCAGCCATGGTCTTCTATCACGATGGCTTCCAGTTTGATCTTATAAACACCGGAGTCTTCTTGCAAGGGAACCGATAGATGATCAAATAAGCAGTTGAGCAAAGAAAGATGACATATGTTTAAATAAGCCCCGATAACAAGCTGGTAAAGATAGAGAATTTAGCTATTGAGCCAGTATAGACATTTGGAGAATCCTTATATAAACCTATTTATGTTATTCTTACATGACAATGTTGGCCTTTGGGGTTCATGTAAATGTCCACTATCCTATCCTCGTTTAACCTGTCACATGTGTTCCGCACACGCTTGTCTATCCATGCACATCTCCTAAATAAAAATGATAAGACATCTACAGAATTCAACAAAGAACAGTCATATTGGCGTGAGAACTAAGGGTTACAGAGCAACAAAAAATGCAGACATTGCACCGACAATTACATAATTGAATTATGTCAATAAGCACATCAAAAATACATCTGTTTTTCCAACACAAATGTTTCGATCTTCGATTTGCTGTTTTAAAAGTAGCATCAAATTCACCCATGCATGTTGAATACAAAAGGAGTTTGGAGTCGCCTGTCACAAGTTTCAAAGAACCTTGTGTCCCTCCAACGTCCGGTGCGACGTGATGAACAGGCCAGAGCTACAGGGCCAGCTGTACTGAGAAGTCATAATTCAGGCTGGAGAGAGGAAATACAGAGGCTGGCTCTGACTGCTAAGGCGTTAAATAGGAAAAGGCGAGCACCATGACATGCCGGTTGTGTCCCGGCCACTCAAGCTGGATGATGCCCATGCCGGTGTGTCTGGGAAAGTGTAGAACGTTAGACATAAGACACAGTAGGAAAGCCTCAACCTCCACAGCAGCTCACCATCACAGATCTATTCACTTTAGCTCAATTTGAAAGATTCCACACAAACCACAGGAGGGACCACGTTCCATCATTCGTATTCGTTTTTCCTTTATTTGATTTTTCAAAGCCTCTTCACAGACCTCAAATGATACATTTCATTCGAGCGAGTGATGGCGTCGAGACAAGTGAAGACAAATTACATTTCAACGATGCGTGTTCTTCTCAGAAGAAATCCTCTCTTGGTTGTCTCCGTGCGAGGGAATGTCTAGTACCTGGCCTTTGGAGATTGATAACCTGTCTTGGAGAGGCAGTTCACCTCTAAAAATCAAAACGGGACCAGAAAAAAAAGAATTGCCCCTAGCACTTTTCCTGCTTGCCGCATAACACAAGTCTCACTCAAACCTCTTTCTCACCGATTACCATTTCCCTTCAGATCAAAGCCACAGATCGACGTTCAACACCTGCTGGAAGCCAATGAAATCAAAACTGTACAGACCGTAGTAGGGAATATAAAAAAAGCAATTGTACAAAGTCAAACAGTGCAAGTAAGCGAGCCTAAGTGTCTACCAAATAGAGGGCACGGCCAGTTAACCCCTTTCGCCAGTGAAATCAATAAACAGAGCCCCCTCTGGAATGAAAGAACAGAATAACAGACCTCCTACACTCTGCTTGTAAGACCACATAGAAGACCAAAACGGTTTTCTAAACAGAGACAGGGGGTGTACATGGCGCGTGATCACCTAATAGCTGCACTGGCTAAACACCTTGTGTCCGCTTCCTGAATACATTTCTCTCCTCCCCTCTGTTTCTCTTCCTCTCCTCCCCTCTTATCTCTACTAACACCCCCACCCCCTCACTTTTTCCCTCTCCGCTCTCCGTCCAAACCCCTTAATCGTCCTCTCTCTCTCTCTGCTCATGTTCTAGGTGGACCACCGTGCTCTTGAGGTGGACAGGTGGCGACGGCAGCCGAGCGTGGCTCAGGGCAGCGCGGGGTCGGCGATGGCGTGCGTGGGGTCGCAGGTGAAGGACACGGTGATGGCGTAGCGCGTACCCCAGCTGACCTGCTCCACGCGGTGCAGGTTCTCTGAGCCCGAGGAGAAGAACGACAGCCGTCCTACCCGGGAGAGGGGAGAGAAAAAGAGAGGGAGGGGGTTAACGGGGAGGGAGAGGAGAGTGAAGAAGAGGGGGTTAACGGGGAGGGAGAGGAGAGTGAAGAAGAAGAAACAAAAAGCAGTGGAGAGGAGAGACCAAGGAGGGGAGAAAAGTGTGTGGTGGTGGTGGTGTTGTTGTCCTGCAGCAATCTGTGATTAAATGAAATCAGAACCAAAACAGGGAAAGGAGGGTGGAGATAGATTGGTCGCCGTGAACGATGGCGGCTGAGACGGCGAGGGAGCAGGGAGCCCACGACGCAGACTCACGGGGCATGAGAGAGAGGAGGCTCTGTCAGAAGAGCCCCTCCGGCTCTAACCAGCGCTGACTGACAGCACAGACAGCTTCATGAAAGGCCGCAGTGCTGCGCCTCGCTGGGAAATGACAAATGTTTATTCATGGGTATAAACATAGCGCGCCGGAGCGCCAGGGCCCAGAGTTCAACGGGAGCCGGGCCGCTCGGCTTGGATTGGTCGGACAATGAGAGGGTCCCTTGGGCACGCCGCGTTCACCAGCGTTACTTTCTCAAGTGTGTTGTCTCGGTTTCTGTTGCCCTGTAGATATGCTCAGTTGTTGTTTGCGTAACCATCCACCCGCCACGATAGTAAAAGTTTGGGAATTCTGGGTTTTGTAACTTTTACTTTGGTCAACACAAGGGGAGAGGACTAAGGCAATTAAAGGTTTAATAAAAGTTGATTTTCTTTTTGCATTATTGTTTGCCTGGTTCCCCGTGGACAAGTTTGCAGTCTGTGCTGGTTGTGTGTTTGAGTGCGTGTGCCTGTGCATGCATGCATGCATGTTAAGCTATATAAATCCCCTGGCTTTGTGTGGGAAGACGATGGCGGGGGAAATCATTGTGAAGAGGTGGGTAATGAAATTTACACTCTCAAATCCAGAGAACGAGAAAAAGGAAGAAACGAAAGGAGAAGTGAGCGTTGAATAAACAAAAGGGTGAAGGGCAGGCGGGTGGGAAGACAAAAAGACACCCTAATAGGTGTGATGCAGCTCCCATTTTGCCTCAAAGAGGGGAGACGGCGTTTCCATGGAGGCGGCATTGGTCACGGCTGTAGATAACCGAACACACAGAGTTCCATTAGACATAATTCCCTTTTAAGCTACGAACGGGAAAATTCCAAGTGTTTATATTTGAAAGGCCCTGTAAACTCAACACAGCCACAGCTACAATCCGTGGAATGGGCTATAGACTGACAGAGACAAAGAGGCGTTGGGTGGCATTTCATTGTGTAGCCTTATGTGGATGCACCGCACTGGACAACCCAATAGCCTTGTCTCGCAATAAGATATGTATGTGATTCACATATCCTTTACAGTAGGCTACAATAGGGCTTCTTCATGCTTTTTTTACAGGTCTTGAATTAGCTTGCGAATTTGCGGCGAATGCCTCGGGTACCATTAAGGCGTCACTGCCAGCCACGTTCACAAGATCCCACCTGAGACACATTCGAGGACAGGGCCAGGGCCCCGCTGACAGTGAAACGCCCACACACTCACGGGGCGACCGAGACAACGATCGATCTCCTCCTACGGTCCTCCTACTCATTAGCATATGAATGCATACCACAGTTTATGTCCCAGGGAGCACCGGGTGGCGCTTGGCAGAGTACAGATTAGAACACATTGGAATGTAGACCTACTGAACTGGTAGACTGCGGAACAATTACCTGGCCATTAGACTACGAGATATGCATAATTTCTCCTTTTTATCTGGATACCGCACAGTTGAAGTTGTTAAGTTGTTCAAGTTAACCTGCAGTATGCATGATTAATCAGATTTTAAACTTTATAAATGCATCTCATAAATATCTCGTTGCTCCGACTGTTTTATGTCCCAGGTCCCTAGTGCTGGGGAGTTGTATATGGATAAAATTGGCGTGCGTGTGCATGTGCGTGTGTGTGTGTGTGTGTGTGTTCTACTTTTTCCTTCTGGTGTGCACCGGGTTATACAAGGAACAGGCTGTACTTGTTCATAATACATCACTCCAGAGAATGTTCTGACAGAAGGAGGTAGCGGTTTGGATCCATATTAGTTATGCGGACTTGAAGTCCAATAAGTCTCTCTTTCGGACATGTGCGTGTGTGTGTGCGTGCGTGCGCGCGTGCACGCACGCACACACACACACGTGTGCACGCAACAACACCCACCAACAGATAATACACTAAGGCAACACAACACATTTGCTGTCCCACTCCCAGTAGCCTCATCTGGAATTGCATTGAGGCTCTGTGCACTGATTTAACACAAATCTGACCTGGAATCTGCCTCTGAGACACATTCAACCTTGAGGCCTTCCAGATCAGGGCTCGGAGTGAAGGCACCGGTCAGATGAAACCCTATCTATTCCCTTCAGCCAGTCGGTGCTGGAAGGGTGAGCCATAATAATACTTGACTGAAGTCTCCTTTACCTTCGTTTCCTCTTTTCCTTCTTTGCTCTCTCTTCCCCCTCTCTCTTCGTGTCTTATCCCACCATCTTAGCCTTACAGTCTGGCTGCATACGACCTCTCCGCCCTTATCTCCACGCTATCTCTCTTTTTGACCACTATCAGTCACTGTTTGCCTTTCACTGTCCTTCAGCCGCCTCCCAGCTTTATCCATCTTCCATGTCCAAATCATCCATCCTTCATCCTTCCTCTCATCATTTAACCCCCGCTTCCCTCATTTCTCTTAGTTCACCTTTCCCCAAAACTTTATTCTCATAGCTTTTTTTTTCCCCCCCCCCCCCCCGCCTCCTCCTCATCCTCCGCCGCGTGCCCCCACTCCCGGCGCCATCTCCTCCATCCAACTCTGCCATTGTTGATCTTCCAATAGCACTGCAACCATCCTCACGCCTTCCCCCTTGCCGAGTGTCTAGCCCTGATTGCCTGCCCGCCGTTTTAATTGCAGCCCCATTCATTTGCTCTGTGCCATTATCTCGGTGGAGGAAGCACCGCCCCGACCCAATCAAAGCACCGGCGCCGGGAGTCGGTCCTTGACAAAGGCTGGGCCGGGGTGAACCGTCTCTCCTCAGCCAACCGGAGGGAGAGCCAGCAGTGGGGCCGACCGATCCCTCTGCTCCTCTGGGAGCGGCCAACCGGAGAACAATAAGTTCAAACCTGTCCCTCTTTTCATCTGGGGGCCTGGCACCGTGGGCGTCGTTAGACGAGGCTGGGAGCGGTTCAGCGGGGGGGAACGGAGAGCAAGCGAGTCTCTCTCTCTCTCTCCCCCTCCCTCCCTCGGGTGGAGATGCATTATGGATGGGTTATTTCTCTCCCTGCTCCCGTCACTCTCTTTAGGCGGTGGCGCGGGAAATTACGGTGGTTTGAGTTTCACGCCTGGCTTTGCTTTGACAAAAGCTGTCGTGTATCGATTTCTATCTCTGATAATAACAAAACATATATATAAAAACCCTTGCTCTTCAGAGATTTGCCCATCTTTCGGAGGCCCCTTGACTTGGGGGGCGAAGGCTTAAGACGGCTCACATCTTCCCTCACCTCGACGGCTTTCTTTCTCTGTATCCTTCACAGAACAATGTGACAATGTGCACTGCACTCCATTCATTCCTGGAATGATTCCGTCTTCAATCAGCGTGTGACTCACGTGCACGCTGCCTATACTCAGAGCACACTGGCAGTGTCCGTGAGCGGGCAGCGGTGCTACTATCAAACGTCCTTCACCGGCTGTCCTTCGCGGGCCCAACGTGTTTGGAGCACCCATGAGTGGAGGATGCGGGTCAGGCAGGGGGACTGTGTCCCCCGCATGGCTGAGTAGCTGAGGGATGGCGCCTGTCCGAGACAGGGGATGGAGCACCAAGGAGATAGAGAAAGAGAGGGGAAGGAAGGAGGAAAGCAGAGAGGAGTGGGGACAGACAGGATCTAGGACAAGGTCAAAAGAAGGACGAGCAAGCGAGTGAGAAGGGAAGAGGGAGTGACGGGCCATCTAAGAAGAGGCGGGGAGAGTGGAGAAACAGAGTGGGGAGTGATGGTGGTGCTGCCTTGGAGGGCTGCCTTTGCCTGCCCGGGGGGGGGGGGGGGTCCTCCGAGGAATAACCCGACAACATCAAGCCTGCGAGCAAAGTGTTAACATGACATGAGCTGCAAACCACAAGGGCGCACTCCACGGACGCCATCGAGTCACCCCTACTTTTCCCATTCTATTTTCAGAAATGGAGAGACCGTGTGGGGGAGGGAAACTTGACAAGCGACCAGATAGCGGCGGCGAGGAGAGGCCCCGCTGTGGCTAGCTCCAGCTGGCACTACAAGTGCTTTTGGGTTAATCCTCCGCCGGCACTTGCAGAGATTATGCACAGTTTTAGAGGATTTAGACAGGTTGGAGTCTCCATCCAAAGTAAAGGCATATTGCATGACTAATGATGGCTGCCGAGCGTTCGGGAGATGGCATTTTCAGAGCAGATAATAGCCCAGTTTATGCTCGTCCCTTACCTATTTCTGTTGCTCCTCCTTTCTGAAATGACTTGATGAGTGTTAATCTTGCACAAGGTGCACACCTTTACGCAGAACTGACTAGTGAGAGGCAGGCTACGGATGTTTGTTTTTCATTTAGGAGTTCTCTCTGGGCTTTTTACTGACTACAGCTGGTTTGGTCCAGGGTTGGATTACCTGCACGTGGCTCTACTGTACGGTTGCCATTAGGGTCCATGAAGATGAATCTCCCCCCCGTGAAGTCCGTCCCGTAGTCCGACAGGTAGAGCAGGGAAGTGTAGTCAAAGGACCCGAATGTCACCTGGAAGCCAAAGTGGAAAGGAAGAGCACGACCAGAAAAGGGAAAGAAAACAAAAAGAGAATAATAAATTCCTTCATTGAAAATTTGCGGCAACAGGCTAAGTTTTAATCGAATATGTCTCCCATATTAAGAGAAGGTGGTTGTGGGATATTCATAGCGCATGTTGTAGCACTGATAATGGCCGATCAATGAGCTAAACGAGGTGGAAAGCGGGCGTATAATCATGAAGGTTCCAGACCTGTAGCTCATTTTAAATGCAGAGCGCTGTCAGTAGGGCGCCTCTTCAATAATTGACTAATTAGAGGTGACAACGCGACGTGACAGATATGCCATCTCGCTCTAGGAGAAACGATGAAGCCACGGCGTGCCTTTGCCATGATAATAGCAGATAAGAATGAAAGTGAGGCAAATCACACACAGACATTTGGAAATCCTTGATTCGGGTTTCGACCAATTAGGAAGTACAGTTTCCATACCAAATCGCATGTGAATTGGACGAATGGATCATTCGTCAAAAAAAACAAAGGTAGGTTACTTTCAGGAATCCTTTTTGAAACTAGCATGTCTCCTCAAAGTGTCAGCATACCAAGGTTATGAGTAAAGTTAAATTTCTATTCATTTTTTTTTCTTTTTTTTTTTTTTCTTTTTACATCATGGCTGCGTTTCACATATTATGTAGATTACTCCGGTGCTAATCGAAGAAAGGCCCTTTTCTGTGGAAACACCACTCCAGAAGACCATCAGCAGCGTGATTGATAAGAAATCTCCACCAAAAAGTTGTCTCAGGCCATTTATATTTAAATGAGGGTCAGGTTAGCCAATTAGACTGAAAAGGCGTCGGTGATCGATGGGAAGGAGAGAGGCTGTTCTTGGATTCCACCGTTGCAGCCGCCAAGGCCATTGGGAGAGGATACGGTTGGAACATCATACGAAGGGGAGAACACAGCAAGCAGGACCACGAAGGACGGGAGCGCCATTAAATGATCCTGAACGCAAGAAACAAACAACAACACACTCGCACGTTTGAGATACACGAAGGGATCATTTTAAAAGAGATATCTTGCAAACTCTTTTAAGTGGTGCGCCAAGTGTAACTTACTCATTTATACCAGAGTGACCATCAAAGTGTTTCCAGCCATTTCCACAAGACAGGCACATGTGGAGCGCCATTCAATGAGAAATCACACGGCTAGCGCATGGACTGATCATTTTAACCAACCTGCAGGCAACTAAAACTACTGTTCATTTAGTGTGAGAGCTGCACCCGTTCCAAAGCTACGGACCACACTTTTAATGAAGCTACTGCCCTCCAGCCAGTTTCTGCCACTTTGAACCGTAGTTTTTAAAACTCTCTCAAAGATTGCCTAGCTGCAAATGGACAGTTGTAGATGTTGAGGGACAAGCACATTTGCATATTTTGGGGTAAAGTATAAAAACAGTGCCATCTTACAGAAGAATTACAAATGGAACCAGAGCAAGGCTGTGTGCGTTGGAAAGCGTGTGCGTCACCTTGTCTACGTGTGGGTGCCAGTATTCGTCATGCTGGGTCTGGGCCTGGGTGCTGTTGATTCTGGAGAAGAAGGTGGGTTTGGTCAGGTACATAAGGGAGGGGTCCAAGCCAAACGCCTGGGCTATCACTGCCTGGATTCGCTCGCGCACGTCCCTGTGAGGTTCAAGATAAACACACACACACACACACACGCACGCACGCACGCACGCACGCACACACGCACACACGCACACGCACACACACACACACCGTGTCAGATATACACTTACAGAACCAACATCTCCATTGATCTCAATTCGATGAAAACAACACACTATAACTGTTTGTGAAGCGTGATGCATGTGCCTCATGCCCGAGTCGATGCGCTAAAGTAAAAACTAGGCGGCCGCCCTGACATTTCGACGGCTTGTGTTTCTACACACAGTATTATGATCTATTCTCGTGTCCTGTGGAGCGACAGGCTCGTTTGTATTCCAGGGTACCAACATCAATCGTCATTGGTAAGTCCAGATGGTTGAGGCTATGCCCTACTGGTCACCTGTAAAGCTGGAAATCCTCCTGGGTGAACACCTCAGCGAGCTGGTCCCCAAAATACCTGCAAAAGCGTAAACACACACAGAGAGACACGCACACATGGACAGACACACACATACACACACACGCATACGCACAAACGCGCGCACACACACACACACATGTGCACAAACACACACACACACACACGCACACACCCAGAGTAAACCGATAGAAGAGCACCATTAGCATATAATTGAAAATTGAGCCGGGCACAGTGCACCCATGAGGGAGGGCCATCCCTTCAAACAGGGCAGACGGGAAACGTCTGTGTGACAGTCTGGTTAGCCACGAGGAGGCCTAATGGGGTGGATGCAGGAAGCAGTTGGCCGGTCCATGCAGCACCAACTGTGACCTTCCTGCCAGACAATGTGTGTGGGGAGGAGAAGACAGCCGCGAGGGATAAAGGAAGAGGGACCCAAATAGGACAGTGACAACGCAGCAGGGCCCACCTGTAGATGTTGACAAACTGCTTCCCCATTGACAACGCCCCCGAATGCAGGTCCAGAATGGAAGCCTGGAGTAGGCCAAAAAAAAAGGATGCAAGTTAAACAGAACAGTGGTAGGTGTGAGCGGACGGGACAATTTAAGGCGATTGAGCTCCTCAGCACTTTAGACACGTGGCGAAGGAGTTTTCCATCCATCATCTCCTACCCACCAATTACTGTGGTGACATGTAAAAACATAGGGTGCAGGCTGACTACTGTGGAAAGTAAGCTTATCTCCTTCTACTTGGCATGGGTCCGCCTCAATTATATCCTCGTAAATGTCAAGTTACATCTTGCCAATTACCTCTCGACGGGCACGCAATTCAGTTGGGTGCGAAGCCAGGGATATGTGAGGGGCAAGATGGTGGGCCCAACATACAACTATAATGACTCATTATGCAACAGGGTGAAAGAACATAGTCTTGTTAAATAGGAAAAGCTTCTTCAGCCACAATCTTAATAATTGAGATGATCTGTTTTATGGAGTTTGGGAGACAGGCTATAATCTATGTCAACTCTTTCATTAAGGGGAGGCACGAGGGCAGTGTGCACGAGCATGACCGCAGTTACTAATGAATGGCGAACCATTTCCTTGCAAATCAGCAGGCGAGTCTGTGAATGTGTAACAAAACCATTTGGCTGGCGCACATTTGAGGACCAGAGCTTCCCTGATGCAAGACGCTGTGTGCATATGTTGAATGCACAAGGGGATCAAACTGCTGTTGTTTCCCTTTGGCAGTGAATGCTGACGGTCTGTTTCTCTGCCTGTCCTCTGCTTGTTATTGCTGTTCTCTGGGACTACCCTGGGACATTCCGCTCTCTCACAAGCCAGCAAAATAAATCAATTTTTCTCAGATGTTCCCTGTTGCTTACCCGCCCTTCGTAACACTCCGTAAACAATCGCTTATTCTGGTCATGGACCAGGTCTACTAAGGACTGGATGTAGGGGGTAGTGCCGATCGCGCAGCCACAGAGCACAATGTTCCACAGTACTAACCCAGTATTGTGTGCCTTGTACCAGACTGCCCTCTAGCGATGAAAGAAAGGAACAAATAATACAAGGTGCCAGAAGGTGACAGAATTTAAACTCACCCCTCCTTCTGAACCGGCTAATGACATCCCTCTCTCGGCCAATCTGCATAATAAGAAAACATATTTCTTCTAAAACAAGTGACTTTGTAGGAACTCTTAGCAATGGTATTCTAAGCAAGAGTGTGTTCAGCCATAACCGAGCACATTACAAATCACATTTTGCAGCAGACTGGGTCATCATTATGCATCGGGTGAAAATTATGATTTGGTGTGTTTTCATGCTGCTTGGAACACTGCATTAGTTTGGAAATAACGCTATTCATATATGTGATGTGATAAATCAGCTCATGCCGTTTTGTCCATAAACATTTTTAAAAAATGGTCCGAGGTCTGAGAGAAATTCAAAACAATTAAAAAGTACAAACAAGGAAAACTGACAGCAAGTCGACAACCCTTCATATTGAGAGCAAATGAATTAGTGTGTGGGGTAGAGCGACAGTATGAGACAGAAAGACACGACAGGGACAAGGACCCGTCTTGTTGTTTACCTCATCAGGGCCTGGGCCTCTTCCTTGGTCACCACAACATCTGTGATGGCACGGCCACACTTCTGAGGGGTGCATCCTGGGACAGAAGAAAACGCCACGGGGGTTGGGCAATTGATGGTTACTAGACCAAACTGTTGACGCTGCATGCTTAGACAAGTTGATCCACATATCTTTAGCTTTGAATGTAGAAGAGTATAACCATTGCCAAATGATTTTTGTAATGATGGCAGTTTATTTAGGGAAAGTGAGAGTTACAGTTTGGATGTTTCTTTTAAGAAGTTAAGGCTCCCTAAAATACCCCTGTACTATTTAAGGACAGTCTCAAGCAGACAGCTGGTCTGAAAAGAGAGAGGAACATTGATTGTGTATGCTGTACCCCAACAGCTGCTCCTAATCCGGCTGTTTATTGCAACGCCTTTGCTGAATCTATATTGCTAAACTTAAATCTTGTCAGGTTTGATCCCTACCCCTTTGGGAAACACAGACTACCTGCTAGACAGAGCATCCAAAATTAATCCTTACTTAAGGAGTTCATTGCTGTTTTTCAAGTCGAACTTTTGGATAGATTCATCTATTTGGATTTCATTATCTTTGTTTAAGAAGACTAGGTCTTGTGTAGACAAAACAGTGGTGGCTGTGTTTACAAATTATACATCCTAGAATTGGGGGAGATTTAAGTATTTGGATTTTGTTATCTTTGTTTATGGATGCTCGGTCTTATGCTCAGACATAAGAGCAGGGGTTGTGTTTACAAAGTCTTACACTCAGCAGCAGGGCTTTCCATTATCATTCAGGTATTATATTCACAGACAATATGGGATCCTGCATTCTGTGGTTCAGACCAGGTTCGGGCTGTCGTTATCATGTTTTACCGCTAGATGGCACACACAGAAACAACAAGCTCTTCCTGTGGAGCTACAATTTGAGGGGTCTACGAGACAGACGTGCTTTGGGCGTTGATTTGCAGAAACCAAAGGAGCAGATGAATCCAACATAGCTGTGTTGAACTGAATCAAAGCCTCACATTGCTCAACTGATAACAAGCTAAACTGATAACAAGCTGAACTTAAAGACGCTCTTGGGACTGGACATGAGGGTGACATGTGGGATAGTAAATGATAATAGTCCCACTGTTTACCAAGTGGGCTGAGTTCTGACCTGTGAATGTTTACCCAACTGAAGAGAACTGAGGTGCTGTAGTTCATGTAGGGATAACAATTGTATAGCCTACCTGGATAACGTTTGTAGTTCTCGTAATCTTCAGAACACTGCACAGTGTAGAACTTGGGCTGTGGGCCCGCCACATCAGCCTGTCTGACCAGGGTCTCGGTAATGTCAGGGTCCCCCAGGGAAAGGTATAGCCAACAGGCCGTCCCAAAAACCGACAGGATCCCCAGCAGTAGGAACAGAGAGCTGCGGGAGCCTCGCCATGTAGAAGCCTGACGAAGGGCTTTACCCCTGAGAGAAGTCATCACGGACTATTACCACATGTCTGATTTACTCAGGGACCAGATGTTTTTTTTTTTGTTTGATCAAATTCAGTAGGCCTCTTATCATTCTACCTACAGTGAATTTGTTATGCATCTTTATTGCCATTATTGCAGTAATGTATCTAAATCGAAGGGTCTCGTTGAACACACACATTTAGAGACATGAACTACTGCTACAACAAAACAGGATATTTCACAGTGAGCCATCACCTGCCTGCTGCACTCTTGCCCTCGCTTAAGCTCTGATGCAAAGGGCTAAAATAATTATTGGAGATCTTACTTTTTGATTTTCTTCTCTATTCCATTTGCATCAGGGATTTTCGGATTTCCTCGTCGTTGTGCTGCCATTTCAATCTTAAACTGGGATCAGAGGACATTAGACAAATTTACTACAGAAATTATTTCTTGACACAAACAGACCAATCCGACTGGCACTGCTCACTTCCTGACAGTCGTGGACGAGGACCTGTGATTGGTTCTTCGAAAGAGAAGGCTATGTTTTCATTGGATCAAATTTCAAGAACCAGAAAGATCTTGACCATTTTCTTCTACGTAGTCCTTTAATACGTGTCCTTTAGTTTTTATTGATCTTTATCGGTTTTGTGGGCATAACAATTTGTGTATTGTGTTCAATTTACTTTTACAATAAAAAAACAATTGTAACAAATCGATTACTCGGTATTATAAGTCAAATGTAATCAAATACCTATCAGGATACTGTTGAATATATGTGCTTTCACTTACTGCACCCACATATGTCAGAGCCAAATATTTAAGATACGTTCCTTATCACACTCGCTTGCGAAACTTCAATTCAGGTGAGTAAGAGAATCTTGCACACTTAGCCCTAAAGTTTATTGTTTAAATGTATTAGCATGTAAGTGCATGTTAATATGCATCTTGATGGCATTTTTCATATATACATTTTAGCATAATTATTTACAGGTATAGGTCTTTAAAACCCAAAATGGAGCAACCACCTTGGCCAAAGGGAAAGAAGATGGTTCACCTGGATTTAAAAGGAGCCCCTCCAAGGATTGAATACTTGCACAAGGTATGCCCCAAACTCGTTGTGGACGTAATACACAAGTAAAATCCACCTGCTGAAGTGCCTGAATCTAGTGAAGCTATTGCTTCCATGTTAATGCCGCCTGTCTGTTTCAGTTATTCGTCTCTCCCCACAGCTGATCGATCTGTTCTCTCGGCTGGGTGCAGATGGGTTGCTAGTGGAGTATGAAGACATGTTCCCCTATGAAGGGAAGCTCAAGATGCTTCAGGCAACTACCCACTCTGCATACAGGTGGGGTTAACATACCAACATACCTCATGCAAAGACTGACCAATATTTGTAATTAATCAACCTATTCTAAACTATTTCACAAAAGGTAATACGCTATCTCTGTGTAAAAAAAAAACTTAATTCCAAGTGCATTCATTCAACAAAGAAAGCAATGTCTATACTTGGAGGTTCCCATTCTAAAACTGGGAATGGCCCAATTTGTACCTTGAACGTCTTGTACTAAATCAACATGCTTTACCACAACAACTGGTCACCCTACGTGAACCGAGGACTCTGCCCTGTTGTATAGTTGACTTGAATCATTTTCTTTAGCAATAAGTCTCTCAGATCTCAAATCATTATACAGGTACCTTAGAAAAAGGAATCTTTCTGGTGTGGGTATGCCTAAATAGATAAACACTGTTGCACTTTTGAACCTTGTAAAAGTTCCCCAGTGCAAAACAATGACATAAAGAAAAATCCTGAGACATATTTAATTCCAGCCTTTTTCTTTTCACCCGTTAGTATGTTACAAAGTTTCATGATGCACATTTCGTCAATCAATAACAGTCAATTAGATTTTCATGTTGACATAATTACTTAACTGTTCCCCTTTTCTAGCCACAAGGAGGTCCTGTCCATTCATGAGGTTGCTAGGGCTAAAGGGTTAGAGGTCATCCCCCTTGTGCAAACGTTTGGCCACATGGAGGTGAGGGCCAGAACAATATCTTATTGTTGTCATTAGTAGTACATGTAATCTCGAAGTGCATACTCTGCGCCTGTATTTTACTTCTAATCTGTGTCGTCATCCCCGCCGCTTGGCCTTAGTTTGTCTTGAAGCACCATGCGCTGTCTTGCCTGCGGGAGATTCCCCACTGTCTGGGCACCTTGAACCCCCACAAAGAAGATGGGAGGACCTTAGTGATGGAAATGCTGAGGCAGGTGGTTGAGCTCCATCCAAACCTTGACACACTTCACATTGGGGCTGACGAGGTGAGGGCATGTCTCAGATTGAACAGGCGCACAAGTTTAAGACCAGACGTCACGTTACTCATGTCTCCTGTCCTTGTCATTGTGACGTGTAATGTCACTTTTACATTGATCTTGACCTCCGTTTCACTCTTATGCTGGTCTTGTCTTTCCTAGGTATACCTGCTAGGTGAAGGGGAGGAGTCTAGGGGCTGGCTGAGCCAACCAGGACACACGGTTGAGCATCTGTTCCTCAGTCACGTGACCAGAGTTGCCAAAAGCATCAAGGAGGCGTGGCCTCACCTTCGCATCATCATGTGGGACGACATGCTCAGAGGGATGAGCTACGAGACACTGAAAGGTGAGAGGACAGCAAGTTCAGGATGACGTTATGCCACCATTTAGTTTATGTGCGCAAGTGTTTTATGTCAAAGAGAGCTAAGTATATTCAATAATAGCCAGGCTAGGAGCCTGTTTTGAGACATTGAAATATATTACACTGGCACATAATTGCAAGCAGTTCTCCTACAGTTTGCTGTATACCTAGTTTTCAGTGCAATATTATTGTGTTATTCTCTCCACAGACAGTGGTCTTGTGGGGCTGGTCCAGCCCATGCTGTGGGACTACAGCCCTGCTCTGGATGTCAACAACACGGGTGAGAAGCAAACAGCTTGTAGCTTCTTAGTATCTAAAGTTCTTTCCTACAGTTATGTATTAACATCTATGTAGGTATAAGACAGAGTGACACTATCGTCCTAGAATGAACGTATACAGGAACCCTGTTTTTTTGTCTCTCTTCAGTGTCCCTGTTGGAGAAATACAGCAGTGCTGGTCTGTCTGAGCTATGGGCTGCCAGCTCCTTTAAAGGCTCCACAGAGGTCCACACCTGCGTGACTAACACCCAGAGGCACGTGAGCAACCACTTGCAGTGGCTGAACGTGGCCGCCAATGTCTCTCCTGGTGTATGTCTGCAGGGCATAGCCCTCACAGGTTGGCAAAGGTGAGACAGCACAGAGCATCTAGAGAATGATTTATGACAGAAATGTAAATTTTACTTTCTCCTGTGCAATGTTTCTAGCATTATAAATCAATGATAGGGTTAATATAAGATGTATTATGTTTTAATACTTTACTATTTATGTTATTCGTGTTGTCCTTTCCAAGTTTAGTGAGTGTGGTTTGTCCCCAGGTATGACCACCTGTCGGTGCTGTGTGAGCTGATGCCCCTGGCACTGCCCTCCTTGGCAGGCTGTCTACAAACCCTCTGCCAGGGCCATTTTAACTCTGAGGCCCAGGGCAGAACTAGCGAGAGCCTGGCCATCTCCTCAGTGGAAGTGGACACCATGGAGAAGTGAGACAGAGCAATGTATTTGTGGCTTTCATTAAGTTGGTTTCTAAGTGTTATGTTCTAAATATTGTTCATGTTAATTAAAAAGTTCACCTGAATTTAAAGCTGATTGTGGGTGTCTTGGTGCTTACAGGAGCTCACTGGCCGGTTCACCTGACAGTGACCAACTATTTCCAGGCAGAAAACTGGCTGAGCTGATTGTGGAGCTGACAGCACTACTGCACTCAGAGGAGATCCGTCACTTTGAACACAACATGTGAGTCTCTGGACATTGGTTGATTTTTTTTCTCAGTCATTCTTAATGACTACTCACTACTCTCTTTCTGACTGTGCTGTGGCAGGTATGTACGAGGATGGTTTACCCCGTACCATCGACAGAGAAAGCTGGTAAACCCTCTCATCATTCAGCAGATACAAAGTCAGGCAACTATGTAAGTCAGTCTAATTACGCAAGCAAATGTCTCCCTCTTTCTATCCTTTTTTCTTATTTCATTGTTTTGTGGTGCCGAAGATAATTTAGCCAATATCTTTCTCAGGTTACTGGCCACGGTGGAGCAAAGGGTCGAGCTGGTGGAAGAGGAGCTGAAACGACTATACCCAGACTCTACAGCCCAGGAGTGGGTAGAGCAGCATGTTAGCCCTGTAACAAGTCCAATACGGAGAATCCTGGAGGATATTAGTGTCAGCTTACGGGAAGTGGTCCCCTCAAAATGAGTGCCCTTACCAGGTCATAAAGAAAAGCTGACCTGAAGAGGGTCCTTGTTGAAATTTGGACAATAAGTGTACACTGAAATTTTGTATTTGTATGATCCTATAATGTATGTACCATTTAGCATTTAATTGAAACATCAGACATATAACATCGTAGTGCTGTTGCCTCACTGTAAGAAGGTCCTGGGTTCGATTCCCACCTGAGGGCCTTTCTGTGTGGAGTTTGCATGTTCTCCCCGTGTTAGCGTGGGTTTTCTCGGGTACTCCGATTTCCTCCCAGTCCAAAAACATGCAGGTTAATTGGTGACTCTAAATTTTCCATAGGTGTGAATGTGTGTGTGAGCGGTATGTCTATGTGTTAGCCCTGCGATGGATTGGCGAATTGTCCAGGGTGTACCCCGCCTCTCGCCCGAAGCCGGCTGGGATAGGCTCCAGCCCCGCCGTGACCCTGCATGGGATAAGCGGTTCTGATAATGGATGGATGGATGGACATATAACATTAACAATGTTAGCAAAAAAATTGTTTACTCAAAACAAAGTTTTGGAAAAAAGAACATGGAATGTTCTGTTTAGTACACTAAAGTAAACACTGTTGCAATACAGTGACATTTTTAGTTTATTTCAGTCAGAATAGACACTCTGACCCCACCTCTATAAAATACAGAAATAAAGTTTAGTTTTCATTACCTGACAGATTTAGACCATTACATTGGAGTGTTTACCTGAGGCAGACTCTTTGGTTTACATTAATATGATCTGAAATTAATAAAGGCAACACTGGTGAATCTTTCGCACAGTGATCACTACAAAATGAAGCACTGGAAATACTCTAAGCCTAATTGTAGTTTAGAGTCACAAACATTCCACCTTATAAAGGGTTGTGAATAGTAAACATGCATAAAGGATTCAGGACTGGATGGTCCTGTAGGGTTAATTGTGTCCATATTGTGGGAAAACTGAATCCCTTTAATCATGTTTTCCCACAAATACCCAGAATTAAAGACCATTACACAAATTATTATTAAAGACTAGCAAAGGACATGAACTATATTATATCACAATGATAGAATTTAGTTTGTGAAATAACAAATTGTCTCTGGATTTTACTTTGTATATAATTTTGACCTAAGACACCTAATCAATTCCTGGTGGGTTAATTTCACCTGTCACAGTCAGACCCTTTGACTAAGAAAAAGGCCAGAAGGTTGGAAAGTTGTAAAGCAGCCAAGAAGATATAGCAACATTCAGGAATGTTTGAGTGTCCATGCTTATTATTTCATATTCATGCAGAGTTCAAGTGTTCAAAGACACAAGTGGCTTAAAGTTCATCCTCATTGACATCCGATTCACTACTGTGGTCTTGCTCATCTTCATTCTCTTCTCTTGCCGCAAACTCCTCCTCTTCTTCCTGCACCAGGCGGCGCTGTAGCTCATCCAATCCAAGAAAGCGCTTTAGCAGCGAACCAACTGCCTCAACATCACTGGTTAGACCAGATAGGAAAAGACTGTTAGTATTAATCAAGTGAACTAAGTGTAACATTTATTTTTTTACTTTGTCAGTGTACAAAGTAAATCATCATGCAATGTGGTCACCCTAAAGGTTAGCCCATGTCTAACCTGCGACCCCCCATTGTGGCGCTGTGTGTTAGTGGGTAGGAGAAGCCTGTGGCCAGCCGCAGCACCAGCAAGTAGCCTTTCCCCAGGTAACGCACCTTCTCCTCCTGGACACACACGTCACGCAGGTGTCTTAAGTCTAACACAACTGTGAGAAAAACAGCATGCAATTACGTAAGCATCATGACTGGTTCTGGGGAACTAATAACCAACATAAAACCCAGTTTTTGAACAGTTGATTAGTGCTTTAAAAACAAAACGCTTTGTAGTGGCCAGGGAAAACAATATGCCACAGCACTGTTGTGCTGCTTACCTTTCTCGTGGCCTCTTTTCCACAGAGTCAGAATCAGGGCATAGAGACTGAAGGTCTTGAGCTCGATCATGTTCTTGGTTTTGTCAAACAGGGCCTCCTCCCATTCTTCCATGTTCTGCATGGCCACAAATAAACAGCCTGAAATATAGAAGAGCTTCCACAGAGCGCTGTCTAAGAAGGGCACAAAAAGCAGGGGTTAGCATACTGTTTTTCTATTATTTCTTAATTATTAATGATGAAGGTGCCATTGATGTTCCAGTTTTACCTGAACTGTAGTAGGCAGCAGCAAGTCCAATAGATCCAATTCCTTTGTAGAAGAGTAAAAGGGTGATCATATGTATATATTTTTTTTAGATTAGATTCAACTTTATTGTCATTGCACAGAGACAACGAAATGCAGTTAGCATCTATTCAGAAGTGCAAAAGTATTATGCATCTATAATACTCAGTTTTCTTTTTCTTTAAACACACATATCTACACACCCACAAGTAAAGACCAGGAGCGGATCCCAGGTGATCTTTTTAAATGGAGCAGGTTGGAGCTGTGCTCCTCTACAATCATGTACCCCATCTGATTCCTATTTGGGAGTCAAAACAAGCATTAGTTTCGTTAGTAGACCTTACTCTAATGTATGCACATTACTTTAAACATCTGCTGGTAATTGGCAACCCTAGACATATACCCTCATCCTGTACAGCCAAGCTATTTCCTCTCTAAATACCTTTCGGACGAGATGTGGGATCTCTAGCCTTGGCGGAAAATGATGACACTAAAGGCCTGTTAAAGACATTCTTACCTTTAACGCAGAGGATTTTCTTTCAGCAATTAATGTAGAGGAACGAAACGACTTATCGGTTAGAAGAGGAACTGTAAGGAACTGTAAAGCATTTTAAATCGACATCGCAATAAGGGTGTCACTTCCTTCCTGTTAACATATGTTCTGATTGGAGGATAATTTGGTTATTTTGTTGCTGCATACAATTGTCTGATGAAAAATGTTGTGCTTTTATGTAGCCATAGGTAATTTAAAAACGGTGCGATGATGAGACTCCTGGTACGCAAATTTCTATTAAATATCTATTTTTATATATATATTCTTATTCTATTTTTTTTTTTGTTGATTCTATGCGGCATCATCGATGTCCTGTAGTTCCTAGTTCAATGATCAGTGACACG
This sequence comes from Galaxias rostratus, assembly GCA_036024795.1. Taxonomy (NCBI): domain Eukaryota; kingdom Metazoa; phylum Chordata; class Actinopteri; order Galaxiiformes; family Galaxiidae; genus Galaxias; species Galaxias rostratus. Next base: position 2,728 of record JAVQJS010090918.1, on the reverse strand, counting down.
GTTTTGATGTACGCATGCGTACAATGTTAACCGGGGACAATGGAGTCGAGTTTAGAGAGGTCTAGCTGGCATGATAGCTTCCGTCCACTATTCAGTACCTCATTATTATTCCAACCTATTTTCATACGGATTCTAAATAATGACCCAGTTGTTTCCCAATCGTATTATACAAGTGAATTTTACTGTTAATTATTCGTAGAATTGCTTCAGATACTGCTGAGTAACCATAGAAGTGAGTCACCTGTTCTGCAATTTGTAGTACAGCTGCATTGGCTAGCCTGCTTTCTCTTCACTCAAGGCAGGAACCTTAAGGAAAGATCCCCGGTAAGTGTTTGCATTTAGTCAAATCTACGACTCATAATTCGTGTCATGAGTTGTGGGGAGTCTTTTATAGAGTTATATCCCTTTAAATCCAAAGTTTAATCCAAACATTGTACTAACGTTAGGCAAAGCTATGCACAAATTGGATATTGTGCATTGACCTGATCATGATCAAGCAGATTATAGTACATCGATTTTTTTACTCAGGAATATGCACAAAAAAACATAATTGGTCACCGTTTTTTGTCATACTTGTTGGGTCATATAAATAGCATAATTATGTCATGGGATTTGTCTTGAGATTGGTTTGTCAATGTGTACGGTCGATATCTAGACTCAACAGAGTGGCTTTCTGCTTTATTTTTCTGTCCACAAATTGATGTTTTCGTTTGCACCACAAAGTTTTTTTTGTAGAATTTAATCCTAATATAACTATCAGCTACACGTCAGAGAAGATAAGTAAGGGCTCAACCATTATTTCAAGGTTCTAAACAATAACAGCAAGATGCCCAGTGACCTATAATTTTCTGTAATACTTTGTTAGGTTTATAGTGTGATATAATGATAGTATTTAAAGATTTCTACACCATCCTTTCACTTTGACGTAATGTGTACTTTGTGTGAGCCTTTTTACTTTTGATGACAGGAAGCCACTTTTTACTTCCAACCCTACCGCACAGTTATAAAGCTTTCTCTTCCCTAATGAATAGTAGGCTGGAACTACAGCATAGGTTGTGCTGTATCAGATAGGGTGGAGCAGCATAGCAACAACTCTGGGCTGGAGGAATACTCAGAGCTCGGTTAGAGAGTTTAACTTGCGTGGCTTATTGACTGAACAAATGTTTTCTCTTGACGCCAACCTGCAGTGAACTGAAGGGAAAATGTCCGAAGTTCACATAGGGAAGCGCAAAGAAAAGTGTGAGAATTGCACTAAACAGGTAAGCATACTCAATATCTGTGCTATGGTCTGCAGTTGTATGTTGTCATTAGTAATTTGTTAGAGTGTGAGTGAACTCATTTCTACAATGCTGTCAATTTACATGAATGGAAGTTTGGTGTGTGTGGGATAATTTGTTGGGGCCTTCTCTTCAGTGCAAGAAGAAGAACAGTGATGAGGGCAACAGCTCGGTTCAGGAGACCGATGAGACCAATGGAGAGGTACTGGTGATCAATGACCATTGACATCGGTTTTTTTCGTTTATTGAAAACATATCCCTCGATTTGCCAATGGTAATCATTCCATCTCTCTATTTGTCTGTTTCATTGTCTTTGCCTCTGTTGCCAGGTGATAGAATCCGCCCAGGTACTGTTGAGTGCCTGTCTGTCCTGTGACGGCTGTGTGTCGGACGAGGAGAGTCTGAAGATCACCCAGCAGAACTTGGAGGAGGTAGCCCGAGTCCTGGCCCTCAATAAGGTACGTCGCCAGAGTGGCGTCATTCAATGCTGTGCTCTTTCTAAGCATGTAGTTAGCTGTTTAATGGATCTGTTTAACAAATGACATACAAGAACCCAAGTGGTGAATGACTGTGTCAAAAATATCCCATGCGTTCTAGAAGACCACATCAGTTTTGTGTGAGCAAACCATATGAAAGCTCTGATATGTTGCCAAACCAGTTAATGGGCACATTGACTGTTTCAGAAGGCAGAATTTCACCTGGTGTTTTCCCTGGTGTACATTCCCGAAACTGTGTTGTTATTCAGAACTGGGTCTGATGAATGTCTCTGTTGTTTTCTGTTTCCTCTTATTTTTTTACCTCAATGTCCTTTTCAGAAGTGCGATGTGTCCAAACACAAGGTCCTGGTGGTGTCTCTGTGTCCTCAGTCTCTGCCATACTTTGCTGTCAAGTTTGGCCTGGACATTCCAGAGGCCACACACAAACTCTGTGGCTTCCTCAAAAGTCTGGGTGAGCTAACAGGACAAAAAAATAGCTGTGTGTGTGTGGGGGGGCTGGTACTTGTTTCCAACATAACATGTCTGTGTGAATTTGGGCACACTCTTTGGCATTTATCATACCGGCTTAACATCCTTTCATGTCCATGCTCCTCCCTGTCTGTCCTCTGTTAGGAGTGCGGTACGTGTTTGACACCACGTTAGCGGCAGGCTTCAGCATACTGGAGAGCCAGAGAGAGTTTGTCCACAGATACCGCAGGAGGCACCATGACTCCCATGCGCTACCGATGTTCACCTCCTCCTGTCCAGGTAAACTCCCCGAGACCTCAGCCTCCTTCTCCCCCATCTCTTTCTTCGTCCACCCCCTTGACGTGTACCCTTTGTAGGGAGCTGTATTTGAGGTGTGGCCCAAGCTTCCATTAGAGGGAGAGATAGCAGTGGGGTGCTGCTGGGGAGAGATAGACTGACTGGCTCCCCACCACTCCCTTCTCATCAGATCTCTCTCTCTCTCTCTCT
>JAVQJS010090899.1:0-13749 GCA_036024795.1 Galaxias rostratus | reverse complement strand
CTCTCTCTCTCTCTCTCTCTCTCTCTCTCTCTCTCTCTCTCTCTCTCTCTTTTTCTGTCCCTCAATCCCTCCATCCCCTCTTCTCTCAATGAACGTGTCCTAAAGAATTCAGCCTTCGCGTGTGTGTATGTGTGGTTGGGGTTGGTGGTTAATGTATTTCTCTGTGTGGGTTTGATTGTGTGTGTGTGTGTGTGTGTGTTCTCATTCTCCTGTCTCTACACACTTCTCGTTATCCTCAGCAGTGCACCTGCCACAGGAGGAGATGAGCGCCTATTATTTAATCGCCATTCTCTCTTTTTCCACTTTCTTTGTGTTCGTGTGGATGTGCCTGTGCCTGTGTGTGCCTATGTGTGTGTGTGTGGGTGGGTGGGTGGGTGTGTGTGTAGATTTGTGTGTGTGTGTGTGTGTGTGTGTGTGTATGTGTGAGCATGTGTGTGTGTTTATACTCAATTCGTATACTTTGTGGCAAGGGGTTTAGAATAATTTGTCAGTGGTTTGACACACACTGATACAGCAGATAATTGGGTCCATCTAAACACACACACACACACACACACAAACAACGTGAAGGTCCACATCGAGTTTTTCTGGCTCCTCATTAATGTCCTGGTGTAGGCTCTGGGGCCAGCCTAGCGTGGGTGTCAGGGGTTTTAATGGGGTTGATTGGCGGCCACGGCCCCCCTCCTGCCCCCCCCCCACACACACACCCACATCTATTAGGAAATAGTTCAGACTGAGTCGGGACACCCTGCAACTGTGTGTCAGCTTCCAGCTCCCAGCTTCATCCCTTACTGGGCACACTGTATGGAACCTGTGTGTGTGTGTATGTGCGTGTGTGTGTGTGTGTCTGTGCCTACCTGAAGGTTGGGTCTGTCCTGGTTCTTTGTAAATCTACTTATTGTGATGACTGCACCTGGGCGTGTTACTCAGACAACCACACACAAACGAACGTTTCACACACCTGCAGGGATGGGATGGTGGTCCCCATGGAAATAGTAAAGCTGTGTCTGTGGGATGACCAGTAATCACTTTCTCCACTGCCGCAGGGACAGAGAAGTAGAGTGAGAGAGAGAGACAGATGGACACAGACAGACAGACAGGCAGAGGGAAGTAGGTTGGGGGGAGGGAGGGACGGACGACCAGGGAGAGAGAAGGGGTTGGAGGGAGAGAAATAGGGACAGAGCCAGACCAGAGAGAGGGGATGGAGAGAGAGAGCTTATTGTTTGTTAGTCTCCATCAAAATGTTACGGGTTAAAGTTAGGGTTAGAGAAAGAGAGAGCTTATTGTTCATCAGTCTCTATCAAAGAGTTGTAAAAAGACTCCATTTCAATGACTCTGGGACACACCATGACCGCAACTGACAAATCACACCACAACCAATCTGATATTTGAGCATTATTTTAACAAGTGAAAGAAGATGTCTTTACTAGCGATCCCCCAACACAAACACACATGCAGCATGGACTGGAGATGTTCTCTGTCTCTCTTGTTTCCTCCCTCAGGGAGAGCGTCCACTGTCGGTTGGAGTCTGTGTTAGCCTTGGCCCTGTGCTGACAGTCCCTCAGCCTCTACGTCACCCGTCCTGTTACACACACACACACACACACACACACACACACACACACACACACACACACACACACACACTCGCACTCATAGCTAAATCTCCTGTGTAAAGTGAATGGTTCAAAGCCAGAAATAACACCCCCGTAATAACTATAACAAATACCAAATAACACATGTGCACACAGGGACCACCGTTACACCACAACACTGTAAAGACAAACCCTTCTGTCCCACTTCCCAAAGTCTCCACCTTCTGTCTGACAGCTGAAAATCACTGTCACAGCCCATGTGACTGAATACAATATTCCTTTCATTTTCCTTTTCCAGTGACAATTTCATAGTCATAGTTAAATATGAGTAAGTTAAAGCAATGAATATTATGTGTCTTTCTGTAATAAACGAGCAACAGCGGATCGTCACTATTAAAGCAATAATCAAATAGAAAATGGCAATAAATGGACCTACAAAGGATGCAGTGTTGAAGAATGCGTTGTGCACTGTATGTTACTGCTGTTATGTCAGGACCTGGGGAACCCCTAGTGAGAATAATTCAAGATGTTTCCTTTGAATGAACACGCCAATGGTTGCATTGTCTTTACTGTCACTCAAAAAGAATAGCAACGTTTACTGCTCCGGAGTTCCCCCCCAGTGCCACGCAATTTCAGTGTGCACACACGGCAGTGGGCCCGATCTGAAGCATCTTACATGCAGAATTACATTTAAATGTAGAGAGGGCTGGGGATTCTGAAGTTTGCCATGGCACTGTCTTTGTGTAGATTTGAGACTCAAGACGATCAGCATTCCCTGTAGGACGATTGCTCTGTCAGTTCAAACTTTTGAAAGTGTCACTCGGATGTTTCCTGAAGCAGAGGTCCCCAGGTTTCAGTGACAAGGCACTTGCTTTGTTCACAAGATTTAGCTGAATAAAGGCCAACAGCGTTGATAGGATGTCAATATAGGAGCGCCACTTGGGACGCCAGTGGGAAAACAAAGGTTCACTCGTCTTCTGGTGGCCGTTCGTGTGTGTGTGTGTGTGTGTGTGCTCAGACCTGGGTGTGACTGTCCACAAGTCTACGCTTGTTATATTAGTCCCTGTCTGTATGCAAATTAATGTCACTGTATTGTGTGTGTGTGTGTGTGTGTGTGTGCGTGTGTGTTTCTGTGTGTGTGAGAGAGTGTGTGTGTGAAGGACTCGTGGCAGGATCCGGCTCTAACCGAACGCTGGAATGAATAAAAAAGCCAAGTGGGGCCACTGCAGGACGTTTTGAAAAATGGCCCAATTTGTCCTTGAGCTGAAATCAATGGGACAAGCTGAGCACTGTGGGCTGCTGGCTTGCGCATGCTGCTTCACTGCACCACCGCTTCTCCTGGGTCTCCCCCCTCTCTTTCTCCATCCGCTCCCTCTCTACTGACCCAGACCACTGTAGGTGTGTGTGTATTGAAATGTAGCCTACAACTATGAGATAGAGGCTGGATGAAGGTGTCTTCCTCTTTGCTCCATCTTTTGCTTTCTGTTGACCTCCTACAAAAAGATTCTTGAGAGATTGCTTCATGTGAGTGATGCTCGTCTGCAAACATTTTCACGCTTTTGCTCCTGATAAGACAATCTGCATCATCAACCCCTTTTGATTGCTAACTCTCTTTCTATCTGGTGTGAGTGTTTGTGTGTGTGTGTGTGGCTGGGAGGCTGTGGCATATGGGTGTGTGTGTTAGTGTGTGTGTGTGTATGTGTCTTTGTGTGGCATATGTGTGTGGGTCTGTGTGCGTGTTTTATAATGGGTGTGTTTGTGTACTTAGGTAAAAATAAACATGAACTATTCTCGGCGTATGTTCCAGGGCTAGACACTATTAATAAGTTCCCATGATGCTTTGCCAACCAGTTTATGGTAATGATTGGTTAACAAGGGGTTGTGATTGGCTGCTGGCATAGTCTGTATTTTATAACCTTTATTCATTTGTTCTGAAATTAGCCTACTAATACTGAAATCCTTATGGTATGTATTAGTGGGGAGATAAACCTGTTAAGCTGTTTAGAATGTAGAATTTGGAATATTGTAATATTTTAAGGAAAGCTTAATAAGATGACAAGATCTAAAACGAAGTGCCTCAGACAGAGGGTGAATAGAGGACCCAAGCAGTTCAGAATAAATTATTGTTTTTTGAACATTAAAACACATAAATGTGTTCTAGTAGAATTTAATAAAGGTAGGAGCATTAGGGTTTGAAATGAGTAGTAAGTTCACAATTTGCTCACTATTCCTAGTTACTGGTCACCAGATGCATCTCACCTCCTTTGTTTGCGGCCGTCTAAAACTCCCCCTTTGGAAAAGAGTGGGAAAGACTTAAGAGGAAAATGTCCAACAATCCTTGTATGTGTGTGTTTGTGTGCTCCACTCACCAGCAGCAGGTATACCTATAGGGATTCCTGTACCTGCAGGCGTTCCTATAGGCGGTGGTGTCCCCTTAGAGCAGAGCAAAATGGCTCTGGGTTTGTAAAGTCCCTGCCTGCTGTGTCACGGCGGGGATGACATGTTGCGTCAGGCTGCACTCACTGCTCCCAGCGTGCTCCCGGTGTTGAAGAACGGAGTTTGAGGCATGCCTTAAAGAGCTACTCCCACTTCCAGTATAGTTTGTATTGATGGCAGTGCTAGTTGAAAGCCATTTTTAAATTGGCTTATAGCACATGCTTCCGGACGCTTCGGCCTGGATGCTGTAGGGTCTACACCCAAGCAGGCTGGTATAGGATTGGTGACTGACTGAGTTGATGCATTACGTGTAGGACTACATCCTTCAATCACAGCTGAGTTTCAGGCTTACAGTGGGTTTTATCTGTGGAAGAGCGGGCTGGCACAATACATGATGTCGGGTGTAAAATACCTTTTAGCCTCTGCCTCTCCTCCTTTGCTCGGATGCTAAACACGGCACAGCAGACAGCCGTGATCTCCTTCAAACTGGGCAATGTTCCTCATTTGATTTCTCAGTCTTGCCATCTTTTATTTATGTGATGAATAAATGAACACATTCATAATGATAGAAAGGATGAATATTTCAGAGGCGAGCGTGTCTCTGAGAGAGTTGGTGTGTGTGTGTTTGTGTGCGGGTGCGTGTGTGTGTGTGTTTTCTGCCTTGAGGGGTGGGAGGCAGGGGACCTCCAGTGAGCTCGGTGGAGTGAGGACCGACAGACAGGTGACTGTTCCCTGAATGGAGAGGAATGGCTGAGTAAAGCTGTGGCTGGCGCTCCATAAAGAGAGAAGGAGCCAGACGAGGCTCTTGATTCCCCTCACCCATCACTCGCCTCGTACGCCTGAGGGGGCGACAGCGTCAACTGCCAAATCGATAAAGCCCCCATTGCTCAGAAATATAATGACACATAGCTGCCAGTCACTCTAATTGCCTGACAAATGTGCTGTTTTATATTTTTCCTCAGAGATGCAAAATATACCTTGTGGTACGTAATGCTCCTCAGAAGGAGCAGCAGCTTAACCTAACGGTTATTACACATTATATTTGATCTGTGCCTTGTCCTCCTCTTAGAGGAGCACACCGTCTGTCCTAACAGGACACATTGGAATACCAGAATTTAACTTCAGCCGTCTTTTTATACACCGTCCACTGATTGGATACTGGGGGGAAGATCAGTTTGCTCCCATGTGATCTGAGTGCAGCATTGCAACAAGGTCGTCTTGGGTGAACACCCCGGTGCTGAGTGCTGTGAAGTGGGGGAGGTTGAAGAACTGTGCTGGGACCAGTGTAAAGTGCATAATGAATGGACTGTTTTTGTCCACTCTCCTGTTGTACAGGACCCCCACCTCCTCAGGGCCTGTGCAACGCTGCAAATATTCCTCTCGGCAAACGGTGCTGCAGAGTTAAAAGATCCCGTTTTAAATCGCTCCAGGAGCTTGCTTTTCCTCTCTGTGAAAGCAAGGCCCTCAGGGAGAAAATTGGCCTGCTAGGACCCACTGGTGCGCAAACGTTCCTGCCTTTGTTTGTCGCTGGCCGGCATGGCGCCATTTATCTTACTTAGCAAGACTGGGAGAAGGGACTTTATATGTATCACAGTAGTCATCGGCGCATATTCAAATCCAACAGCCAGCCAAGCTTGTGTGACATTGAGGAGCCCTCACTTTGAAGCGTCTCTGCGCCACACCTTCCTCTAACCAAGCATTCTATGGCCTGTGACTCTGTAAACACCAGACACTCGTCTTGTTTAGAGTCCTAATTACTGGTTTTACTGCCGGTTACAGGCAGTAAAGAGGGGCAACATGGCGAGGCCGTGCTGTATAATGTCCGTTTAATGGCTCGTAACAGGCCGTTGGAGTCTGGAGGGGCCTGTTTTTGGCCGTGTGATACGAGGAAGTGGTCTCAGACTACAGTCTCCCAGACTGCCTTTCAGTGTTGTTTTCTTATGTAGGATTGTGTACACTTTCAGCATGTCAGATTTTATGGATTGCTGAAGTCCTCTTCCAGTTAGTTGTACTACCAGAAAAGTATTTTGAGATTAGAAGTCTCTAGGAAATATGTCCTTGTTATATTAAGATTGAAAGTAATATATCATATGTTTGTAGATTAGATTAAGAGATGAATAGGATATTATGGATATAATGTGTACTATGTACACATAGATCAAACCCATCTATATGTTTTATAGCGATAGAAAAGTTATGCATGTCCACATTGGCCTCCTGCTTAGAGAAGCATGCATGTTACAGATCACACACACACCAACATGGGCCCCCTGCTTTGAGAAGCATACGTGTTACAGATCACACACACACACACCAACATGGGCCTCCTGCTTTGAGAAGCATACATGTTACAGATCACACACACACACACCAACATGGGCTTCCTGCTTTGAAAAACAACCATGTTACAGATCACACACACACTAACACGTGCAAGCTTATGAGCGAGCTCCTTTGGTGTGTAGCAGTAGCTAGTGTCTCATCCAATACACATCACCCACTGTGCTAATTGGTGTGAGGATCTTTAGTATTCTCCCCTTGGGGGCTCCCCCCTCCATGGCCGAGCTTGACGGGGAATCTATTTACTGATACCGATGTGTGTCTCTCTGTGTGAGGGAGTATTTGTGTTCTCAACTGTGTACTGAAAGCTGGTCTAACAGACACAATACAATTCTTTTCACACAATTGTGTGCCCCAGTAGAGCCACCATATGGACAGTGGTGGCTGCTATGTAGACCTAAAGTCGCCTCACCTCTCTCTCCTGACAAGATGTAAAAACTGCTCCTCATTGGAGCCTCATAGCTGACTTGACCTTTGAAATATAAAGCTCCTAAAGTTATTTCAGGGTGGCAATGTACTCTCAATGAGAGCAGCATTGCATCTGAGCAGTTGGTGTGGCCAATGACAGGTCACCTTGTGCGGTGGAGCCAATGGAAGGGCGGGAATGCACACGACATATGTTCTGCTTCCTTTTAAGATGCCTTCACCTGTCATGTTCGATTCCCTGTCTTCTTGGTTTTGACTGGTTAAAAAAAAAAGAACAGACAAAAAGAGACAGTTGGAGGTGGGGAGAATCAAAGAGAGGGATGGTGACTGAGAGAGCGAGGGAGAAACAGAGGGAGGGACGGACAGACAGACAAACATAGAGAGCCTGAAGAGAGAGTGAGAAGAGAAATGGCCAGCTAATGAGGCTCCATTAACTGCAGCTAATTGGGGTGTTAACCTCTGGCATAGACTGTGGTTATCCTTCTTCAGGCTCCAGACTGCTACCACACTACTCCTTTTCTTGTTCCTCCTCCTCAACTCCAGTTTTCTTTTTTAAGTGTTTAGCAAAAATCCTGTGTGTCACTGTCCAACCGGTTTAGTGAGTCACTGTTCACACTTGGGCTTAGGAAAAGTTGACTGAGATATACGTGACAAAATGCCTCCATTTGTGTGTGTGTGTGTGTGTGATGGAGTTGCTGAGGGGGCTGTCCAATCAGCTCATTTGAATGGTATGATTGATTGACAGTGCAGTCAGTGAATGATCTGCCAGGCCACACTGGCCCTGAGAGACAGGGGAAAGATGACAAAAATAACTAGTTCTCTCCCACACTTCTCTCAAAGTCACAATTCATTCCTTTATTCTTATTTTGTCTGTCATTATTTACTCACACTAATCTTTTTCATTCTAGTACTACTGTATTTATTACAAGTTATTAAAAGGTCCTGTGGTTCCCGGGGGAGGGGACACACAGGGATGATTGTCAGAACGTTTTGGATTTTTTTTTCCCTTCCCTTTTGCTGCTGTCTCTGTGTTTATTCGTTCACCAACCTAATAGGGGTCCCTCTGGCCTCATTGAAATGTTACTAATTCAATTCATGGCCCATGTGTACGTGATTGTCAGACTGCAATCCAATGTAAAATAAACACGCAGGGAATCATAACGTTGCTCCTGTGAATCAGAAGACTTAGAGAAGACGGAGAAATGGGCAAAATGTAGTGAAATGCTTGTAATGACTCAGCCTAAAGTAAAGTAAATATTACTAATTAATGTGTTCAAATATGCGCAATATGTTGAGTCAGGGTAACATTTAATTAACTCTATGGGAAAACATTTTCCACACCTCGAGGTATGATGGACAGCAAGGCAATGTTGGGAGTTGGAGTCTGTGTCAGTTCAGCTGGCCCTAATTAATTGTCTACGTCCAGTCTCTCTCTTCTGACTGTCTGTTGGCAGGAGATACAAAGGAATAGAGTAACTTCCCTGCAGACTCCGTCTACTGCTTCCGTCTCCGCTCTGTTCCAGGGCCAATGTTTTTTCGTAAAAGGTCACCACTTCCCAATTACCCCGGTCTTCTACAGGAAGCCACTCATCACAACGTGTACCCAGTCTCCTCAGCCCCAACTTGTCTCTCAGCCACAGCCTTACTCCCTCACCCCCAGCCTCCTCACTCCCAGTCCCTCACCTCCAGCCCAATGCCTTCAGCCTCAGTCTCCTCACCCCCAACCCCAGTTCCTCAGGCACAGCCTTACTCCCTCACCCCCAGCCTCCTCACTCCCAATCCCTCACCTCCAGCCCTATGCCCTCAGCCCCAGTCTCCTCATCCTCAACCCCAATCTCTCATCCCCAGCCCCTCACCTCCACTCTAGCTCTAGATGTGAGAGCAAGGTAAGGGCATGGCCTCCTCGTTCCCTAAAGCGTTGTTTGTGTACATTCATCCTGTATATATTTGAGAAAGACCACCCCAGGCAGGGGTGAGCGCAGGCAGGGCCATGGACCATGCAAATAACTCTCAGACTATGTGTAAATGTAAAAATGAACACACACACACACACACACACACACACACACACACAGTCACACACCTACACAGGTACTCAAACACACAGATGCATTTTTAATCATACGTACACAATTTCTCGCACACACCTGAGTTCAAAGTGGTGTGGCACAGGCCAGCTCTGAGTGATCAGTGAATTATTGATGGCCTTCATCATTGCATTGAGGACCCCCAGGAACCAGACACACACACACACACACACACACACACACACACACACACACACACACACACACATACACAAATTGATGCTCCTCTTTATGAACATATTGCATCTTATGGTGTGCTATTGTTCAAAAGGCAGTTATTGATCTGAACATCCTTTTTCCTGTCTCTGGATCCACATAGAATCGCTTCCGTCACTACAGGTTACAGACTCAGCAGGGGCCTGCCAATTGAATTCTGAAAGTTAGAATACATCCCCTTAGCAAATTACATGACACTGATCTGATTGTCAGCGTGACTAACAATTTATGCTCCCATCTTTTCTACTCAATTTCTACAATTAAAGATGGAACCTTTTATTACTTCAAGACAGCTGACTCCTATTATTTGCTATTATCTGCTATTATTTGTTTGGGCTTTTACTTATATCATGTTTTCCTGGAGCGTTTATTTTCCTCTTGTCAGAAGTAGTATTTTTAGCACAAAAGTGCTTCTTTGAAGTGTGTGAAGTGGGTTTGAGAGCATGTGGACTCCACAGAGAAGTGAGATTGTGGAAGATTGGTTGACTAAACTTACTTTTAATGCCGTGCTATTATATACCCGTCTCCTTGGTCCACCATTTTGTATTTGTTCTTCTCTATCTTTCCCTATCAAACAGCTGGTTACATATTTTCACAAAGAAACCATCGTTCAGTGCCTTCCATGGGTGCCTAAAAGAGCCAACTTCTCTCCTTTATTGACAAAACAATAGCCTGGATTTACAGGGTGCCATTAGTAATGCTGCATTTAGGAGATGAAATACGCCTGCAGTTGCCCCTAGTAACAGCGGCTGTTCTGATTTAAATATGGGCACATCACTACATGAATCAGATTGGGGGGGGGGGGGGTGTTGGCGGCTGGAGCCTATCCCTGCCAACACAGAGGAGTGAGAGGCAGGGTACACCCTGAACAGGCCACCAGTCTGTCACAGCGCTGACACATAGGGATAGACAAAACTCACACTCACACAAATGGGCAATTTAGAGTAACCAATGAACCCACTCGAACACAGGGAGAACACACAAAGTCCACACAGAAAGGCCCTTGGTTGAGGATGGGAGTAAGCCCAGGACCTTCTTGTGAGGCTACCGTACTCCCCAAAACAGCAAAACATTAAAAGTTATTTAAATTAGTTCATTATGAATGATTTCCCCAAGTGACCACGTGTTACGTGTTATGATGGATCGGCCAGAGGTGCTTTTTTGACCCAAGACCATAAAGACCATAACTAATGTCCGACAGGACAGACAGAAAACTTGCGCTAAATCATTTGCCATTATCGGTACCCAGAGCCTATTATTCAGAGCCACAGACAGGTCAGCTTTGTTATGTTACAAAAATAAATAGAATGAAGGCTCATTTAAATCAACACATCTTTATTAGGGTGGGGTTTTGGAGTACACCGGACGCATTAGCCGTTTGATCAATTCACATCTCTGCTATTGTTTTGTTTGGAGAGGAGCAATTATCTGTGAACGTTTGGTTATGCAGCCTCACATTGATATTATTAACCATGTCCAGTCCCTGGTTTTGTTTTATTAATAATACAGAGAGCCATACTTGGGGACATTCACGCTGTCTTCTCAGCTACATTTTGAAAAAATCAATAAAAGATACAGCCCAACATAGTAGTAAACTGCAAACTATTGCAATCTCATTGGCTTGTAAAGACCATTGAACTTTGAACTACCGACCTTGATGCAATCCTGCGGTTGCGCTTCCATAGTGTTTATGCATCATAAAGGTCAAAGGTTAATGTTGGCTACCTATCTAGCCTGGTTATGTTCACCCTATGGCATAGCACTGTGTGACAGCCCTATGAAATAACTCCGCTCCTTGGCATAAGCTTGAAGTTCGAGTTCTGGTGAAGTAAGCAAATGCTTGGTTTTAGCGTCCTCAACTTTCTGCGGCACCCAGCTTAAAAAATATTATTCAGCGACTAAATACCATCACCTTGACACTGAAGGTGGACCCAAATGCATTACTCAACAGACAGGAATGAAAGTTTGAAATAAACTTTACTGAGGTAACTCAGAAACCTTTCACAGTGAAGGAAGTACAAATGCATGAAACAAAAACACTCACTCAGGAGGAAATAGTATAAACACAGACTGGAAACAGGTTGGATATATAAATGCAGGACTTGACTCCTGAGGTGACTGAACAAGACAAACTGGCACAGAACAAAGGGAGACAAGGACTATTTATACATGAGGTAGGGGAACACAGGTGAGACCAATAAGGGGCGGGGTAGGCAATCACCACGGGGGAGAATCACACAAAGGAAGGAGTCTGGGTCTGAAACAAGAGGGACAGATGAGTACGAATAAAACAGGAAGAGCAAGACAAGACTAGACATGAGTGACTTAAACGTAACAGAAAAAACTGAACATGACAATATTAACACAACTGGCGGGACACAACAGGGAGTCTTACTCGGGTGTAGGGTGGCGAGGGAGGACAGCTGTCAGACTGCACAAGAGGATGGGAGAACATTTTTTTATGGACTTCCTCCTCCAAATCACGTTCTTCCATTTTGGAAATTCTCAAAGACGCTGAACAAAACTGAAATCATGCCTCAACACATTAGGACTAACCGGCTTTGGAACCAGATAAAAGTGATGCTTTTCAAATTCCAAAATACCTGCTCTTTGAGCTTTTTCTGTCTCAGATGGTTCAACATGCTTTTTCCGTTGAAGATGCCTTTTGTTCTCTCTTTTTCAAAATAATTTTAGTCTTTTTCAATCAAAGATCCAACTCGGTGTGAAGCAGAGACTTTTTTCTTCGGGGATATTTTTAGACTGAGGCCAGAGAGTCACTGGTGTGGATCAATAGTTTCACAGCTTTTTTTTTCACAGTCTGTGGGTTAAATTTGTAGCAGGTGTCGGCCATCTTGGAGCCTGTTATTGGAGACAAACAGATAAGCTGGCGTTGACTGAAGGAGACTGTTGAGTTGTCTCTGATTGTTGGCTACCCATTGATCTTTAAGGAGTGCAGGAAGACGGAGGGTTCTCTCTGCCCTTATTGCTATTCAGGATAAAATCAATCCTTAACTCACTATTTATACACACAAACACTTAAACGCACAGATATCCATGCATACAAACACACACATATTTCTCAACTATTGCATATTCATTTATTTACAGGCATTCACAGACCCTCAAGTACACATTCTAATACACTCATCCTACCTTCCTATAGGTTAAATCATTTGGTGTCATGGGTGTTCCATATCAGAGCTATCAATTTGGAGCACTAGCACATTACATCCCACCTCTGGCTTGCCTCGGAAGCTAAGTAGGGTTGGTTAGTTGGTTAGTTCTTTCTCCCCTGTGTGTGAGACCAGTTGCTGCGGTAAGTGGTGTGGGTTGACCAGCTGGCCCTCTGGGTCTATTCTCTGGTCTCTGGCAGCACAATAACCCAGGACAGGACAGCGACACTGCTCTATATCGAGTGTGTTTTTAAGATGGGACATTGAAATGGGTGTCCTTACTGTCTGTGGTCACTAAAGATCCCATGTCACATGTTGAAAGGGTAGGGGTGTAGCCCCGCTGTCCTGGCTAAATGATCCAATCTGGCCTCATCAACCCCTAATCATCCCTTCAGATCAAAATTGGGTCCTTAATCCCCTCTCCTGCCCCTTGTGCCTCTCAGTATGTAATACAACTGATGTGTGGTGAGCAAGTCTGGTGCAAATTGGCTGCTGTGGCATCATCTAGGTGGGTCCTACACACTGGTGAACAAACTGTGTCCCCCCATACAATGTCTATATCTATATTAATTATTATCAATTAATTAATAATTATACCCTTTAATTCCTTGCAGGCCAAAGATTAGTAGCTTGTTTGTGGTGACTGCACAACCTCTATGACCATGTGTTGCCCTGCCATGTGTTTCCATGGGGGATGAGCATGCACAGTTAATGACGAGGCGAATAATCCTGTCACATTTGGAAGTGTACAGATTCTGAAGACTTGAAGAGGTTGAACTCTTTGAACTCTCTGAATGCCTTTTTGAAAACGTTGTATGCCATATTAATGGACACAACAGTGTACCTAAAACACACATTTTAGTCCATCTAAAGTCCCCCGTTCCATGACACAACACCTCACAGGAGAGGAAGAACAGTGCACAACATCACATCTTTTTATAGTGTCCTTTGGAGAGAAGTGACAGCCATGTCCTATTCAATATTTCAGCAGAGACATGTCTGTTAAGAACAGAGGCTGAGAGGCTGGGGAAGTGGTTGTGGTGGTGGTGGTGGTAGTGGGGGTGGTGGGGGAGGCAGAAGGAGGTGGCGGCTGGCTTTGAACCCCCAGTGAACCCAGCTCAGGAGAATTACACTAGCCATGACAATCTCTGGCTGTGTGCAGTCGATCCTCTCAGGAAAGGCGTTATCATGGCGACAGGTCCACCTAAATACAGAGCTCTATATGTCTAAGGCTGGAGGGATTAGGAACCATCATTTTTTACTTTGCAACACGGATTGGAGACAAAGGAAAGACAGGGGGGAAATGTCTGAGTAGAGCAGTCTGTTTCGAATTAGATCTTTAAAGCCTGCTGTGTGTGTGTGTGTGTGTGTGTGTGTGTGTGTGTGTGTGTGTGTGTGTGTGTGTGTGTGTGTGTGTGTGTGTGTGTGTTTATAGTGTGTGTGTGTGTGTGTGTGTGTGTGTGTGTGTTTACAGTG
>JAVQJS010090883.1:0-14344 GCA_036024795.1 Galaxias rostratus | reverse complement strand
CGTGCTACGACCTGCTGCGGCCCGACGTGGTGCTGGAGACGGCCTGGAGGCACAACCTCATGGACTTCTCCATGCCCTACTTCATCCAGGTCATGAGGGAGTACCTCTCCAAGGTGGGTCGACACCGTGCGTGCGGGTGGAGGGCGGCCGGTTTTGTTACTAATGGCCCAAATCAAAATTGTACAACATGATGAGACTAACTATTTGTTTTCAGAATTGGATAGTAATGCTAAGCATTTTCCCTCCCTACTTGTTGGCTTGTTCGTACCTTGTGTTCACTACGTCCGTATGGATCGTATTGTTTACTGTACCGGTAACCATGAAATATGTTTCCTAAGGTGCTGTCCTCTCTACTTTGCTAACAGACCAGATGGATTTAAGGCCGTATGATTTAAAAAAAAAAAAAATCTAAAAAAAATCACCCCCTCTGGATTCCCAAATATTTTGTTTTGGCACCGTAGTAAGTTGACCTTGGATTCGTTTTGTGTGTGTGTGTGTGTGTGCGTGTGTTATATTAGCGCGGATCTGCGTGCACGTTGCTCTGCCGTGAGTACGCCAGCATGCGTCAGCAGCACGTCCTCTCCCCCTCAGAGCCTTGGGCCGCGGAGTCTAGACAGGTGGGAGGCCAGGGGGCCGTAGCAATGCAGCCGCACGAGGAACACGGATAAAGGGTTGGCTGAGCAAGTTCCAATCCGGCCTCGTTGACAGACACGACTGACACCCATCCCTTTCGTGATCATTCAAGGACAGACGTGGCCTCTTTTTAACTCAGGCCCCATCTGCAGATAATTTCCGTGAGGCAATGTATTTGTTTGAAAGAGCCATTGAGAAGTACATTTCTGTAGTAGTTTGTAACTTCTTTATATTGCTAAAATTTAATAAACATAAAATACCTCTTCAAGTGAGTGTAAGCCACACACCAGCAGTAGTCTGGGTTAGAGGATCCTGAATTAGCTCTCTTAAATCCGCAAAATGTCTATTTAATAGCAAAGAATGTACATTAAAAACTTGTTATGGTGTCCTAACAGTCTGTTTCAGAAAGTAGCCAATCAGGGCTTTTAGGGGCCCACCATATTTGTGTTGCTATCAGTTTCCCCAAGTATTCAGTTCAGAAAGAAAGGCATAGATCCAACACCAGTAACGTTCCTCAAGACCTGACACTTGATAAAAGGTGTTTTAGTTTTTGAACGCATTCACTCATATGAATGAAACCCAAAGGGAAAGGTTTGCTCCCCCAAATGTTCTCCCCCGTTTGTTTGAATAGACCTGCTGCCTCACTGTTTTCTAAGACGCTCCTCTTGGCTTCCCTTGCAGGTTGATGCGATTAACGAAAAGGTGAAAGTTGATTCTGTTATTCCGTCTCTTTCGGTCTTTTAATTTTGGTTCATTCTAGTCTGGATGGTTGCAACTTCAGGAATCTGCATGATTGTTCTGTTTTAATGCTCCTCCACATTACACTTCTCCTTCTACAAAGGTGGACACACACACACACACACACACACACACATGAAAACCTAGGATTATGCTCTTTAGCATCAATTTGCATTTCTCTCCGCACAGCATAGCACTTAATCTCAAGGAGTCATGGAATAAATTGTTTGATTATAAGGTTTACGAATAAATCCACACTTCAGAAGCGTCTATGGAGTGATGTACGGGTTGAATATTTATAAAAGCGAATTCACAGGTCTTCGTAATGAAGTGGGTTGACCCTGACATGATTGAGCTCATATAAATATAATTACATTTTGTCAGTAGATTACCTCCCGTAACACGGTACACTTGTTAGAGACCCGTTATGAATGTACGTGTGTGAGGATTGTAAAATGTGCTTGATTTGAAAAGGAAGCATGCGGTGTCTTGCCAGACAACGGCACGAAGATGCTGGGAGACTGCTGGCTTTGCCTTGCACTCTAGAAGGCCTCGATTGGCTGTGCCAAACTCTTTGGGCTGTAGGCTTTCACCCCCCCCCCCTCCCCTCTGTGTCTAAACATGTCTGCCTCTGTTTCCAGCACACTTTTTGTTACCTATCGTAATAACACACCCTTTTTCACCGACTGTGATAACACACCAAGCATGGCAGAGCTTGATTGCTTTCCGCCTAATAAGGCCTCTGCTTGTTGGGATTGTGTGGGAAGACGTTAGTAATGCAATTGATGATCTTGAACGAGGCGTATGCAGGGAACCGAACCCACCACCTTGCGTTTTTCTTGGCGTCTTAAGCGACGGGTGCGGCCTTCCCAAGAGGCAGTTAGCTTCAGCCTGTCCTTATGCCCTATCTTTTACACTGACTCAATTTCCGCTCCCCTAACAACTCTTACAAACGAGCCCCCCACCCCCTCCGCTATGCTTTCGGACAAGTTAACATTGGTTAATTGTAGTAAAGAGAGGCCTAACTACTTATGTAAGGGGTTTGGTTCTCTGCATACAAATAAAAAAAACATTTAGGGAAAGGTGGCTAAATGGAGGGACCAGAGCTATTTTACTTTGTCGTGTTGTGCAGACTTTCTGCCCTGTTTATGATCAAGGGGTGGCGTATAGAAGCGTTTGTGTTTAGACGTACCGTATAAACTTTATGCCTTCCCTCCGACAAATGGTCCCATCCATCGACTACTCCGGTATGTTAAGGTCTAAACGTCAGTGTGTATGGAGATCCATGTTTCTAGCACGCCAGGCAGCATGTCCTTCTGCTCTTCTCTTACTCTGTCCTCTAAATGTGAACTGTGATGCCTTGCAGGTGGACAAGCTAGAAACCTCAGAGTCCCTAAGGAAAGAGGAAGAGCAGGCAACAGAGACACAGCCCATTGTCTACGGTAAGTTATCTGAGTAAATGAACAGAACATCATCTTGTCATGACAACATGTCGCTGGTGGTTTACTTTCGGTCCCCTCACAACCCTTTTTTTAACCAGTGATGTATTTTGAGCTTGCGGTTGTGTTGAATAACCTGTGTGTGTATGTTGCAGGCACACCCCAGCTTATGCTTACAGCAGGTCCCAGCGTACCAGTACCCCCCCAGCAGGCCTATGGCTACGGTGTCGGTTACACAGGAGCACCTGCAGCCTACGGCCAGCCTCCAGCCGCCCAGCCAGGTTTCGGCTATGGCATGTAGTGTCCTCTCGAAGTCCGGAGCCATCCACCTCTCTCTCCTTCAGCCCTTCACCAGCCCATTCATATCTTGTACTCACCACAGGGTATACCTACGAGCAGTTATTCTTTTTTAATTATTGTGTTCTTTGTTTTCCTTTGAAACTGTCATGAAGGACTCCATTTTATTTCTTTTGTCGGAAAAAAAGATTGGATCACAAGGAATAATTTTTTCACATTCCATCTATTTACTAGATTTAATTTTGTCTATTTTATTTGAATGGGGAATGGTGTATGTACAATGAGGGGGCTTGTGGGAAGAGCGAGTCCTCTTCTTAATTAAAAAAGGTCTGTTGTGAAGCATCTGATTTGCACTCTGTAGTGAGAAGAAACTAATGTAAAATCTCTTCATTTTGATGTGTGTGAGCAGCTTGTTCTGTCTGTAAAATGCATTTAATTATTGTATATTCAGAAATGAAAACAAGTTACATTGTTCTTCTATATTTGAACATGAGACTTCCGCTTCCATTACCACAATCTAGAAACACTACGTCATACCAGTAATGTCCATACACACTTGGGGGGTTGTTTGTAGCCCTTTTCAGAAAAAAAAATAAGAGATTATTTTAAATGCGTACACACAAGATTTCCAAAGTGAGTTTGAACCTTTTCCAACAGCCAGGCCTATGCAGGTTCCTCAGTCCCACCGTGTAGAGAGAAGTTTAGGTGTGTTTGCGTTCCGCTGTGTGTCACAGATGACCTTTCCTTGTGCTGTAAACGGGGCTCTCGAAAGGG
The DNA here is from genome assembly GCA_036024795.1 of Galaxias rostratus. Classification (NCBI taxonomy): domain Eukaryota; kingdom Metazoa; phylum Chordata; class Actinopteri; order Galaxiiformes; family Galaxiidae; genus Galaxias; species Galaxias rostratus. The sequence goes on along the minus strand of JAVQJS010090883.1, from coordinate 10,463 downwards.
GACCATTCCTAATTGAGGAGGGCTCACTAAGGACTGTCCAAGTCTTCAGACCTGTGTGTGTGTTGTTTGACTAACCTGCTCTGCGCCCCCTCTTTGTGCTGCGGTTTGTGTATGCTGGATATCGTGGTGTTCTAGGTCACTGTTCTTGAGTGTACAGTAAAGAGAATATAAAACCTCATGACCTTGATGTCCTGCTAGGTTTCCTTTTCTTTCTGTTCAGTCTTTCTGATTCAATTGAAAATAAAATCACAGGACTTGCGGTAATTTGGTGGTTTTATCGAAAGCTTGTGCGTGTATACAAGAAAAATCAATCATTAAATCGCTCTACCCTATACTCTTAAATGACTTTAGATTAAGCGTGCACTTAAAATAGCTGATTGTGCATAATCTGGATCATGATGAATGAAGAGGCGGTTTTCTTTTCCACATAAAATAAAGGCTTCTTGTTTGTCAAGAAACGTCCTGTTTTGTCTTTTCCTGAAAATGTCCCTCTAAGTCCTCTGTTAGTCACAATAAAAAATAAAGATTGAAAAATTAATATTGAAATGGATGCGAGTTGAACAGATATCATGTAACAAATGTTTTGGTTGCAGTGCCATCTGATGGCTACTTTAAATTATACTTTCCTGCTTGGTTCTTGGACAACTGGACAGTACTTTAAAAGCTAAACATCTTGAGGCCTGTTCAAGGTCTGCTGGGAACAAATATTGTCACTCACATGTAGGATTGTTTCAATATACATAAATTATGTATCGATTTAAAAGTACATTGATAGGCAAAAATCTTAATTGTATTTGTGATGTGGATCTTGGCTCCAGCTAGTGCTTATGTTCCAGTTCTTAGGGTTGCCATATTAATCTGACCCGGACGGCTGTCTTCTACCTTACATCTAGATGGAATTTCTGGACTATTTTTGTTTTTCTTTTACGTTTCACTAAATCAGAAAATTGTTTTCAGAGAACTTTCAGAATGTCAGATGTCCACTTCCTGCTTCCTCAAAGGAAAAACCAATAAATGTGTTCTCTAATGGAGCAGACCGGTCCACAGTGTGCCTACACAGGCATGATTTACGGTTTGTACTTGGAGCAGCTAACCTGATTATTTAGGGGCATTTAGGCACACTGAACATTCAATATAGGATTTTTAAAAATAGGGCTCTCCTGGAGTGTCTGCAAACCCTTTTTATGCCATTTTTGTTTACCACATTACAGTTATTGCAATCGATAAATATAATTGTGCTGGCAATATTATTCTTTATTCACTCTAAATGCTGTCCATGTTCTATGACAATACAACGATACTTTGCAGTAAATAAACAGGTATGCTTAAGGATCACGACTGTTTCACAATGAAATTTCACAGTTTGCATGTGAGTGTACAATTTGAATGTTACAATCAGGTTAAACAATATTGGTTCCGCTGATCCTGTGCAATGAGATGCGGCCGGCCCAGTTAAAATGTTAGATTAAGTAGAAAATCGAAAATTTGTTGAAGTACATGTTTCCAGTGCAACTTTAATTCCAGCATCTAATAGAGTTTCAGGTGTCCTGTTACTTTGTCTACAAGATCCGCAGGTCCCGGTCCTATTCCCAGTACAGTGCGTGACCCTGGGGCTATCTGTGTCCTCCCTGCGTCCTGGATCAGGCTGACAGGCAGCCCCACTTCCTTGGCATGGGTCAGCAGCTCCTTCAAGCTATCTTCATCTGGGGCTTTGACCACCACCTTGGGCTGGCCACAATACTCCCATTGTTTAAGGAGGTCAGGGTTCCTGCGTTGTACCTGCTTGTAGGCTGATACAGCAGCATGAGAGCATTGAGCTGCCACTTTTCCCTTTCCCATCTTCAGGTCATTACGAACCACAATTATCATTTTAAACTCCCCTCCCTCTCCCATGATACTACTGGCTTCACTTGCAATGCCGTTCCCCATGGCTGTTATGAGGACTTTGGCTGTCTTGCTGAACCGACCTTTGAGGTGCCACCCCAAGAACAGTCCACAGCCCATTCCAGCCATTATGCCCAACGTTAAATGGCTATAAAGGGGATCCATATCTTGTCAAGCCTGTGAATGGTGAGGGGTTAGAATCAAATGTTTGAAAATCTTTCTCTAACTTAGTTGAGCACTTCACCTCACGTGCCCAGTCTGCAATAGCTTTCCGCCCTAGCATATTATGAGACACGATTCAAGTAAAAAAGTTTTTATGTAATAACCTATATAAAGAGACACAATTTAAGAATTTACTCTATTGGAATTGCGTTCAAGTCAAGTTAATTTGCTTTCCTCAAATACTAATTTAAGAGTAGGTTAACATCGTGTCGTGAGCAAGTACACTCCTGCCTTGCTAACAACATTTTACACATTTAAACTGTACTGATGCTGATTTTGGAAAATGGTGACCTGGCTTATAATAAGATTGTCTGTTTGAATCCATGTATTGACACTTCAGGTATATTATTTAGAACTAAGGCAATACAGACTATAGACACATTACCTTGGAGATCAGTCAGCGCGCCAACACCACTAGATACCGAGTTTGGTTGTCGCTTTCAAATGACGTTAGATGGTTCACAAACGTAACATATCGCACAGAACGAGGAAAGACCACGACTTTGGTCTGGAATTGCTGTAGTAAATACCATGTTCTACATTCTCAAGTACATAGTGTATACTGACTACTTAAACCGAAATCTAGAATACAATTTTTTATACAAAGATTATATTACAGTATTAGTATATTCAACTAGAATATGTGACTAAAACCCAGGCATTTTTTTGAGGCTGTCAAAATTGCATTTTGGGGCCTGAATCATTATGTAGTAACCTTTTCTCGGGTACTGGACGTTTCCCCAAATTTGAGTACTTGATCTGAAACCTTTTCCATACTCAGATTTAGCATACCACCACCGTTGCCATACTCAAATTGAGTATGTGGCGTATGTATAGTATGCAATTTCGGACACAGAATGCATAACTCAACTATTTATATTTTTTCTTCTTGATTTACCTATTACATTATTATTATTTTATGTGATGGGTAACGCCACTGCAATGGATAATACAAATTAGGCTGAGGTCCAGGATGGTAGTGGTTATGCGTCATACTCAGATTTTTAAGAGTAACGTTTTTTATCTCTGGACTGTGAACTAAAGTACTATGGGTTGTTTGAAAGATTGCATTGCAATACCTTCCCTGTACCAGTAAAATAAACAGTACAGAGTCTAGACATGCTAGATGAGAGGTCCTATAAGTTCTTACAACTGTGAGCCTTCTGCTGTTGTCCAACGTTTATTTCGCGTGATTTGACTAGAGATAACTTAATAATAAGCATGACAGGGTAGCAAAAGTTATACATTTTTAAAGTTGTTGCGTTGCTTTCAAAGTTCAAATTAAGCGGACATAAACGATATGCACATACGCACGTAGGCTGCAGTTCCCTGTCTGCGGTATCTTCAGCATATTAAGATAATGTAGGAAGGGGTGGCTTTGTCCGTAGCTTTGCAAATTAGAACTGTGTCAGCTGTAGAAGCTCATATTTTGGAGAAAATGTGCAAACGTATATTTACAATCTCTAACATCTTTATTGTTGCTCTGTTCTATCCGTATGGTACATGCTTCTTGCTTGACTATCAACCTGTAGCATAGTGGCGCTGTGCACCTGCACTTGAAGTACGGGCAAGCTTAGTCGAGTTTAACGTTGATGTTCATGTAACATGAGAAGTAACCAGATTTGGTTAAGTGCTTAACATCAATCTTTCTCAAAGAAGGTATACCAACTAATACTGTATACGCGCAATCAAACTATGACAAACAAACTGTGACTCAAAAAGGTGGAATAATTTTCAGGTATAATGTTTTATTATGCCAACATGTTCATGGTATATAGACACTGCGTTTTAGCACATAGCAGGGCACTTTTTAGTAGCCTTATTTTTTATTAGGCCTGCACCGAATGACGTAAATAGTTGTGATGATGTTACTTTGTCCCTTCAGAGCGTAATGTACGTATTTCCCCTTGCACCTTTTAAGCGGTACACCACAACAGCTAGACTAGATGTGTTTTTATAAAAAATTATGTTACTTTATTTTTAGAGCTTTAATTAGTCTTCATCTCTGGAGGTTCTTTAGCAGGCAATGATGAAACGTCCCTATTTGTCAGTCTGCCACCCCCTCCCTCGACAATCTTCTGCATGAGCTTCCCTTTTGCTAGACCCAAACCCCCACTCACCCCAATTTAAATTTGTAGTTCAGGGGATTCTATTGCACTGTATTGACACTGAAACTGTCGGTGCTTGTGTTTTGTGGAACTTAAATATCTCTAAAACGTAAGTGGTTTTCTTTACTTTTAAAAAGGTTAAATAATTTAGTAATTCACATTGTTATTTGTTCGTTTGAATTTGCTAGTATTGTAAATTGATGACTTAGAACGTTTGTATTAAAATAAAGTTTTAATTAGAATCCCCGTACTAAAAAAATTATATTTAAAATACTGTTGCACAGCTTTTGTTGTTTAGTCTATTTGGTGAGGAAGGAAGGAGGCTATTGCGCAATGGGGTCTTTGACAATGTGCTCTGTCTTATTCCTTTGAGTACTACTTCTCTTTGACATTTTACTTCCAGCAAGTGTATTCGTATTTACTGATATGAATACTAACGTAATAGTAATATAAATTAATATTCTAATTAGTTCAAACTAATACTAGATTTACCTAGTGTGGCCCTGTGGGTGAAATATGTGTTTCACGTCTTCATTGGCCTGGGCATGTAAAATCCACTGCACTGTACTCTGGTCAACAGTCATTGGTCTAGCTATTGTACCTTAGGTTACAGTCTTCATCTACAAAGCAATAATATAATGGCCTACCTGCTGTTCCCACACGTTCTCAAATTCTAACACTTCGTCGCATTTTCCTTAACCGTCGATTGTATGTTTTAACATGTTACATATTTAGCCATTGCGCCACAGTAGCCCCATGTAAATATTGCAATACTGTTGATTACAGCGTAATAATATCATGCTCGTCGCGAGATGGTTGTGCAATGTTGTTCCTCTACCACAATCAACACAGGACCAAAGGGTAGATTTGCCATTACTTGGTAAGATATTTCGCTACCTATCTATGTACAATAGCCCGTTATTTGTTTTCAAGCTGGAAGTTAGAGAGTTCTAATAAGAAATAGTTGAAACTAAAAATACACACTGACTGAGACAACAGATGCAGGGGTAGGTTTCTGTTGTTTTGAAATGTTCTAATGTTGTTATTTAGAGGTAGTTTGGATATTTTATATTAATATATCCAGGTTTTTTTTTTCCACCGACGTAACCCACCAAATGGCGCCATAGTAGTTTTCGTTTGGCCGATGGGGGACTATTTATTGATGTGGCGTATAAAGTTTGTCAATGAAGTTTGTTTGAGACAAACTGTGAAATATGCGAGGACAAGATTAATTTCCCCACAGTGTTTTAGTCCACTGAACTCTTCGATGTTCTGAACAGCAGGTAAACTTGGGCCTATGTATAATCAGTGCTCTACCGTGTGTTTGGTCTTTCAACAAGTGCTGGAAATGGTACCAGAGGTCAGGATACAAGGATTAGCCTAGAATATGGGTGCATGTGTGTGTTTGCGTGCACATCCAAGCATGTGAGATTGACACTTTCAGCAGATGGGGAGCTACAGGCCTGCGTGTCAGAGGCCCGAGGTTGCTTACTGCTTAAAGTCCTTTGTGACCTGAGGATATCCAGTGTCCAGGAGACCTGTGTGTGTGTGTGTGTGTGTGTGTGTGTGTGTGTGTGTGTGTGTTTGTTAAGAGTGGGGCTGTAATCGCACTAGCATATCTCAGACTCCATCGTATCTCTGGTTTTCTGCGTACCCCTGCTTCATGTAATTCGCTCAACTACACCAAAGAGGCAATTAACATCTTTAATTTTTTCAAAGTGTTCAAATACTTCAAATTCACTGGGGTAATATAGTTAATATAGGCCTGACTTTTTTTAGTCATCGCTCCTGCTCTGCTTTGGCCTGCCTAAAAAGATAGTTACACAAGGCACAGTGATACATTCACGGATACAAGATGCTACCATTTGCTGCATAGTTGGCTCATTTGCCATGCAAAAGGCTCCCTGATCGACATTGCTGCCTAGAGCAGAAAAACTATTTCTACCAGTCTCCGGGGTACACATCTGACCCGAATACGAGCACCACGATGGCATATGGATACATCAGTCTAACTAGGTTAGCTCACAGCGCGGTCTGGCTGAGTGGACAGTGTGGCGTTGGGAGCCTGGGTCGTGAGCCCTGCCTGCTATCATTAGGTCCCTCCACAGCCTGATTGGGTTACCACTCCTCTCCCAGATACAGAGATGGCTGACCCTTGCCTTGGGTAGCTGTGCACATGGAGGTGGGTGCGTTTGATTTGTGTTGGCGCACAAGCAATTGGAGCAGGGTTTTTTCTTTCGGTTTAGCTTGATGGTCAAGTGCCTTTCGCGTGCAGGTCCAATGCCTGATGAGCGCACGCAGGCCGGCGGCGGGGGGTGACTGCGGGCAGATTAGGGTGAGCGTTTCAAACCGCGTGAAGCCCTGTTTCTCCTCTCTAATCCACACAGGTTTCCCTCGGCCCTCCCCACCGCAGCGACCTGTGTGATGGCAGATCAGGGGGATGACTGTGAGTTCGCTCAGAGGCGCCTCGGGCCCCAGCGGGATCACATTGGCCAGTCTGCAGGTAATTCTGCTCATCCGGTTACCTCCTAATCATCCTTTAATGCAAGACTCAACACTCGCTCCCGGGTTTCCCCTGGAGGTCATTGGCAGTTCTTTAAAGTGATATCTCTGCTGGCGTGCATTGTCTCCCGCCTGCACGTGTGTCGCCTTGCGTGTATGTGTGTGTGTGCGTGCGCAGAGCCTGGGTGTGTGAGCGAGAGGAGGCAGAGGGACCGGGAGGAGCGTCAGTCTCTGGTGCTGTGGAGGAGGCCCCTGGTCACCCTGCACTACTTCGTGCTCCAGCTGCTCCTCCATCTCCAGGACTGGTCCAGCAGGTAACCTGTGACAACACTCTCTACCTAGAACCTCCTTACATCTGTGTACCACATTTAAAGATGTCACCATTTGTAGCTTCAATCATTCATCTTGACTCTTAAGTGGTATGCTTGTGCTTTGATATCCACACTCAAATGAGTCGCAATAACAGTTTTAGGTTGATCGCTACTTTTGCCGTAGGTGTAGCCGACTGTGTTCACCGCTAAAGTATTTTACCTCCTGGCCAAGTTGCCACCTACACACAGCAGCACATGCACAGACAGACACACACACGGACACACACACGGCACACACACACACACACAAACACACACACACATCTTACTAAAGCTAGGAGACACGTGGACAGGATAAGAGCCCTTTCTATGTACACCCACAAGCACAGACACGGCCAGGAGGCAGGCTCCCTCCCGGTCCCCGTCCCCAGTCATTTAGCTCTGTCCTGTGGTCTGTCCTATTTAGATCCAGGAGAAGCAGCACCCCCTCTCATTGGTTAGGAACCTCTATTGACGCTCTTGTTAGGGTACGTCAAGATGATGCATGGTTGTTTTTCTTCCCAGTCCAGTTATTGAAAGGCTTCTTCCCCGCCGATTATGTGAATTAGGACAACACTCCCCCTCACCCGCCCACCCTACCCAGAACAGCACGGTCCCAGAAAATGTCAGAGTCCGTGACAAACGCTCCCAACCTTGACACGGCCCTGCCCCCATCCCCACCCCACCCCCCTAGATTCCTCCGCCGGTCTTTATTGACGGAAATTTGCACCAAAAAAATGAAAGTAGGCCAGCGTGTTCCGTCGGCGAGGGCTGCGGCAGCAGAGCGAGAGGACAGCATGTTCACTTTGTGGAACGACAGGAAGACGTGGCGTGCCACAGAGCCTCGCCGCAGAGCGCTGCAGGGACAGGACCGCAAGCTGCGGGGCAGGCACGCGGTGCTTTCACTTCTGCCTCGGAGCGCTCCCGCGGGGCCGAGGGGGCCCGCCGCCTTGGCTCGGCGTGGGCAGCACTAGAAGCCTCGCTTAACCCTTGTAGGCCCAGTTGTTGGAAGTTATTCTAGGTTATTTACAGTAATGCGCTGTGTGTGCGTGTGAACACAGTAAAGTGTCTGAGATGTGCATGCTCTATTCTGGCGTTCTACATTCGCTTTAACCAGCCTCCTTGGTGAAATCTGCAGCTAAGTCAGCGATCCCTCCGATGTAAACCCTATGGATGTGTGTGTATCAGTAGCTACCCACCATCTAGTAGACAGATGGCACTAGATTGTGATCCAGGCATTGGGACACCAGGAAGCCCACAGAGCTCAAGGCAGCAGAAGGCCTTTAATGCTGTTATCAGGGATCTGGGGGCTTTGAGCCTCACCTCATATGTCCACTCAAAGGGCCTGCATCTCACCGTCGGCTCGTTTAATTATCTCTTCCCTTTCGTGTCTGCCCCCGTCCTGCTCGTCCTGCTGCTCTGTCCACCCCCCCCCCCATCTTCCCATCCTCCTTCTCCTCCTCCTGTGCTCCCCCTTTCCCTAGGCTGTGGCAGCGGAGGCAGACGGTATTGGGCCTAGCGGTGCTGCTCGTCACCTTCGGTGTGGCCTACTCGGTCCAAGGAGCGCACCAGAAGGTGAGTCCCTGTCGCAGGCCCTCGAGGCTCCAGCGCAGCTCCAGTGGAAATTTGGTTTGTCTGCGTGTGTGTGTGTGTGTCACTGTGTCTGTGTGTGTGTGTGTGTGTGTGTGTCCTCGTGTGGCAAACGTGCTGCACGCAACTGCACACTGGGGTGGGCTCGTTGAGGTGCCGGAGAGTTTGCGGGGCCCCTTTTCAAAATGTCACAGGTGAACCTCCTCCTGAAACCTGGTGCCCACTCGGCGTCGAGGCCCTGCGGGAGCTGAGTCGTTGTAAATCCGCCGGGACACACTCCTAAATCCCTTTTCCCTCCCAATGTTTTCCCAGCCAAATCACAGCTCACGGTGTGTAAGGACAGACAGCCACAAGTCGTTTGCTTTTTCCATGCTGGCTCAGGGCTGTTGTGCAATCACTTTTCCAGCAAATCAATTAGGCTTAGGCTGTTACCGTGCTTCCCAGCATTCCTGCTTGTGAGGAGAGGTACTGCGTAGGCTGTTTTTGTAGTGCCGGGCTCACTGGGAAAGGGAGTTCCCAGTCTGCGAAGCCTCTCCCCTCGTTCCAGGAATCGACGCCACTCCTGCTTCCTCCTGAAAACAACCTGCCCAGCACGGGGGATGGTGCGGAGGGCTCCACCTGGGGCTGGAGAAGGGGAGGAGTCGGGCGGAGGGATGGGCGGAGCGGAGGTGAAGGGACGCAGGAGGGACGGCGTCCGTCTCTATGTGACGTGTTGTGTAACAGCTGATTGTGTTCCCCTGTCAAAGCTGTGAACACCCCTGCCCTCTGGCTCTGTCCTCTCCTCTCCCCGACAACAGGCTGCCATTCTCTCCTTCCCCTCCTCCTCCTCCTCCCTCCCTCCCTCTCTCTCCCTCCCTCTCTCTCTCCCTCCCCCCTCTCTCTCTCTTCTGTTCTCTGTACCACTCACTTGCCCCCTCTAACCCACTGTGGCTAACCCCCCCCCCTTCTTTCTGCTGCGCACTTTCATTCTCGTACCTTCTCTGGCCCTGCCTCCCGCCTCTCCTTCCTCTCTCTCTCTCTCTCTCTCTCTCTCTCTCTCTCTCTCTCTCTCTCTCTCTCTGCCTCTCTCTGATCTTGTTTTCCTCTCACTGTGTGTGTGTGTGTGTCTGCGTATGTGCGCCTCTGACATGTGCCTGACTGTCCCTCTCTCTGGCCCCTGCAGTATGTGCAGGACGCTGAGAAGAAGCTGCTGTGGTGTGCCTATTGGCTGGGCTTGGGCATTCTCTCCTCGGTGGGCCTGGGGACTGGCCTGCACACCTTCCTGCTCTACTTGGTAAGACATGTGCTGTTGACCATGAGCTACCTGCTGCCATGTTGTTGTTGTTGTTGTTGTTGTGCTTTCCCTGCTGTCTGTTTGCCTCTCACACCGGGGCATTCTGCTCCCTCCGTAGTGGTATGGTGTGCACTGGCGTCATGCTTATGTATGCCTGGTTATGTAATGGGCTTTTGATGAACTGTGGACTGACTTGTTGTCATGGTGTTCAAAAGAAGTTACCACGGTTGAAATGTAGATGGAGGTTCCCTGCACCTCAAAGCAGCAAGAGTGAATGTTAACAGAAATGGAAAAGCTCTGAGATGTGCATGACTCTGTGTGTGCGTGTTTGCGGACGCGTGTGTGCCCAAACACGTGCAATGATGTGAGGTGCGTCAGGCTGTGTGTGTGTGTGTGTGTGTAATTAGGTGTGTGCGCGCGCGCACACCATTTGAATTCCCCTCAGTGAATAGGCACATTGCAGCGGGTAGCCGCGCTGTTTTGACAGGCAGGACAGGAACGAGCGCACTCACTGACCCCGGTGACTGAGTGTAC
>JAVQJS010090877.1:0-17470 GCA_036024795.1 Galaxias rostratus | reverse complement strand
CCCCCCCCCCCCCCCCCCCCCCCCCCCCCCCCCCCCCCCCCCCCCCCCCCCCCCCCCCCCTATGCATTAGAAGAGGGACTCTTATCGGGGGCCGACACATTGATTTGTCTCGTAAATTGGTCAAGGGGAATGGTAGAGACCTCCTGTGCTGATTTGAAAAGTCCAATCCTAATTGTGATTTCAGTGGGGTTTTCTAGGTGGAAGGCTGACAGAAAAAGGGTCTGGAAAGGATAAGGAATATAATGAAAAGAGTCATTGTCCCACCATTTGAGTAGTTACATTTTAGGTCCCACTATCTTCAAAACGCATAACAGCCTTTTTGAAATGACGTCTACATTCTCTGCCTTTAGAGTTGGTAAAAAAAAAAAAAAAAAAAGTAGAATTTATAACGTTCCTCTGTATGTGTACACAAATCCGTAAAGAACTCTCTGGCCGTGGAGAGTCTCTATGTAGTTGAACCCGATTCAAGGTTGGACCAATTGAACCAAGAGAGCCAGCGAGAGAATAATTGGCCCTCGGTCTGAAATGATATTAATGAATCAATTAGCGTGGCCCTTTGGTTTGCTCCGTGGTAGAAACAGGTAGTGATAGGTGATACCCGGGGACTTCGCTGGTGTCAGCCGCGTCCTTCTGATGCTGCGCTGATCCCCGCAGAAAGAGGTACCGTGCCGCTCTCGGGCCCCACTGTTTTCCCATGGTGCACCTTGTCTTTGAGCACTGACCTTGGCGCGGCAGCTCCCTCGTGGCGGAGAAGAGATGGAATACATGTTTGAGAGATCAAATACAAAGCAGGGCCTCACCTCGGCAGAATCACACACACACACACAGTTTGGAACACCGTCAAATGTAATTCCGCGGTTCCCTTTTTAAAGGCACCGAACCAACAGATGTTGGCTACTGTTATAATATGAGAGAAAATTAAATGAGTAAAGGTCTTTTTATTTGATCAACAATCGCCTGCATTTATCGGTATTGTGCATTGACATTGACTTTATCTCATACTTGAGATTTTTTGTTTTAAAATGTTTTATGCATACGTGAAGGGACTGCAAAGTTGATGGTGAACATGGTATTGTGGCTTAGTATGAATAGAACATAGCAGAGGTGATCAAAGAGGTAGCCAGTTATATTGAAGTGAGGCTAGGCTTGCTGTTTTTTTTTTGTGAAAGTCCTTTTGAAAGTGACTGTAGTTTCTGGAGTAGACTTTACATGTGTGATGCTAGAGTAAAACCAAGTCATACCATTAACTTTACACACTAAAACCTCCAATTTTATTCCCCAACGCACACCAATAACAACTTAATAACGTTTAGCAAGAGAATAGAAACATATTCCTTAATCCTTTCATTTATATAAAAAAATAAATATATTTAAAATATATTAAAAAATCCATGTGCGCTCGCTTCCAACATTTCCTCTGGCACCCCGAGTTTGTGTTTGCTCTCTTCAATGTGGGTGGTAACCCGGGGCAAGGAGAGATGGAGGGATAGAAGCCAGGATGTATGGGGGGGGGGGGGGGCTGGATGGATAGGTGCTGTAGTTCGTCCACTGATATCCCTTGGCAGGTATAGAAGAGCCTTTGCTGCTTTGCTCCAAGGGGTTGCTGCTGGGGAAACTTCACAATGTGTTTACCCCTCACAGCGAGGTAGAGAGGAGGCCTTCTTCTTATCTATTTTGGATGCTACAGCCCCCCTTCGCTCTCGCCCCGACGCCATGAAAGACTCCACTGGCCCAGGTGAACGACTGGAACCCCGGGCAGATAGGGCATCAGGGAGTAAGAAGAGAGAGGAGCCAAAGAAGAGAGGGAGCCAAAGAAGAGACGGCAGCAGTGTGTGTGTGTGTGTGCGTGCGTGCGTGCGTGCGTGTGTGTTTGTGAGAGAGTGAGTGTGTGAAAAAGAAATTGAGCAAACTAAATAGGTGTGTGTGTGTGTGTGTGTGTGTGTGTGTGTGTGTGTGTGTGTGTGTGTGTGTGTGTGTTAAATATTGTACTGTAATTTGAACTGTAAAGAGTCCGTGCCTTTAGACACAGCTTTGCCCCTCTGCAACCTCCGAAAAAGAATCATCACGCTCACAGGCGTAATGTGACCCCCCCCCAAATGGCAGTGCAAATCACAACTTATGGTCATTCATGAGGATTTGAAATCTACAGGGAGGATTGACAAAATAAAGACAGAGGCAACAGATTTGCCGTTGTGTCTTCTTCGAAATCTTCAGTCAAGGCGTACATTTTTTCAAATCTGCAATACTTGGAGAACAGTAATGGATATAATATTCAGTAATACCCAACAATGTATCAATACGGAATTGACGCTAGGAAGTAATAGCCACCCATTGTGTGAAAGGAAAGGCACATTTGATTCATGGCAGCGCAATAAAAGTATGAAAAAGATAAAAAATAAAAAAAAATAAAGAATCTGAGGAATCTGTCAAAGTAGCTTGGACGGAATAATTGTTTGGAATGGGAAGTCTCTGTGGAGTCCTCAAAGCCCGATGTGCTGCGTTTGAAGTGAGCGCTGACATTGGGAAAAAAGCCAAGGGCGGGGAGAGAGTAGGGCGGGGGCATCTCAAATGAAGGAAGATGGTCCTGCATTCTCCTCAGAAATTATGAGGAGGCTTTTTCAAGAAACTTTTTTCACAATGGAAAGAATAGAGAGAGAGCCCAGTAAGACCCAGCAAGGTTAGACAGAGAAAGGAAGAGGAACTGGCGCCTCCACAGCTAACTGAAGGAATATCTGACTTATGAACTCACTACTGTTAACTATTAAACAAAGTATGTGCGCAAACTCTGAATTGGCAAAGTCCAAACTAACCGAAAGGTAGCACTAAAAACCTTAAAAAAAATAAAAATACAAAATAAGGCCAAGACCGTATCAAGCCGTGCTATAAGAAAGCGTTCGTCCAAAAAGAAAACCTTGGTGAGCAAACTTGTAAATCTCAGCCCACTCTGGATTCCATTAAAAGCTTTGAATTTGTTATCAAAAGCATTGATGCCTGCAGTCCACCACCCCCCCTGCAGCATGGAACACATAATGTACGATGCTGATTGCCTTGTTGTGGTCAGGAAGCTTGCTCGGGCTTGCTGGGCATGCTGGGTAAAGCGGCAGGGAGGCTGATTAGGCCTTGGATTGCCCTAAAGCTCCAGTTAGAACTATTCTCCACTCCCCTCGGCTTCCTCCTTGTTCAAATTGGTTCCATTGTGTTTCCGAGGTCCAAGGTTCAATAAAGCCTTGATACGGCGACAAGCCAATCTCTCCTGTTTCAATGAAAAGAAATCAACACGTTTTAGTGTTGTCTAAAATGTCATTGGATCAACTCAGCAATACTTTACAGTAGCGGAAAGAATCCAGGCTAATTTAGATATTTTTCACAGTTGTGCAAATTATGAGGAGAAAAAAAGACAAAGTTATCATGGTCATGAAATCGCCCACTGTCTGGGGGCTTTATACAAATTACCTGACTTTTTGTGGCAGTGAGTGCACCAAATAGCAATGGAAAATATCCAACACACTCACTTCCTGCTAAAATAATCAAATCAATGTGAGGCAAGAAACACGTGAACCTTTCTTTGTTCCGACACACATTAGGAGAAAGAAAACCCACTCACTGATGAAAACATCCGATGAAGTGAATGCATATTTTGGGAAGCGTGTGAGACAACGTTCCCGCGTCCATCAAAGCCGTGACAGAATTGTCACGGCCTCTTTTGAAGTCTGGCGTGTGGCGACGAGGGACCTCGGAACGAGTAAATAAAACACAGCGCTTTACTTTGCCTTCCTCGGTTAATAGGGCAACCCCGTTGATCAAAAGAACATTAGCTTTGCTTAATCAATCAATGCCCCGGTGGCCTCCATCCTGTCAATTGATCTCGCCGGCAGTGGGATCGCCGTATGGAGGTCAGTGCTCAGGCGCCGCGTCTCAGCATGTGAAATGTTCTTCTGTGTATTTCACACCGTGAACAGAGTCACTCGCACTACAAAAAAAAAAAAAAAAATCCACCAGCATCGATTTTTCTTTCACTTCTTACTCCCGCTTTCTTCCCCCCTCTTTAAAATGTTCTTCCGTTCAAAGGTTATTCATTTACAGACAGAGTTCAATGCACTTAACAGTTCAGCGACTGGTGTGCTGCTTTGATGCCTGAAGAGTGGAACTCGGTGGGGGAACAACATTGGCCTATATTGCCATGGTTGAGTGAGTAATGGACAAAATAATGGGGACAGAAATAGTGATTGAGCTCTGTGATGGCCATACCCTAAACAGATATGACTGAAACGTAGTAGAACAACACGTCTGTGGAAAAGTCTTGATCTCCTCGACTCCGTGTTAGCGCCAGCGATGTCTTGTAACGCGGACCGGATGACAAAACCAAACAATCCAGCGGTATTCCGTTTGAAGTGCTCCACGTTTCCCCATTTTCAAAGGCACATCTCCTTGCCCCTCTTGGTGGCATCCTGGCTTTTCATGTGGTCTTGTTCTCGGAGAAAATGCAAATGAGCGTAATTTCAAATGACAACAAAAGTAAACTTTCCTTTTCCTAGTTTGTGTGTGCAAAGCTCGCAATGGGGGACGGGGAGTTGAGATACCCTGCTCTAATTCTGTCATTGTCAAAGTTTGACATAAGCGATTGTTCAGTTGCCTTTGTTGAGTGATACAGCTGGGTAACAGGGTCCCAAATCCTCCATGTTAATTTTTTAAAAAGAGAAATGTGAGACGTCTATTCCTTAAAGGGATGTTTGGCACTGCTTATGCTAAATATTATAACATTCCGGCAGTGATGCCTTTTGTTTTACTGCTTTTATCTTTCCCGTATCCACGGGAGGCCTTTACCTTTGCCACTGAGCCTCACAACGGCATCTCGGAAATAATTTAAGTAGCCCTTTTTCGAAAAAGTAAGACAAGTGAGGAGAATTCAGAGAGCTGATCAAAGTGTCTCGTTTCACCATCACTTGGGCGAGTGCTAACTTTCTTTAGCTTTCCACTAGTACCACCACGACATGTGATCAAGGACCCTGTTTTATTGAAAGGCCTGTTCCCGGTTTGAGGAGATTTGCCCACAGCAGTGCGCATGTCTGCATATTTACTGCCAGGTGTGTGTAACTTTGTGTGTGTGTGTGTGTTACTCTATGTGTGCGTGTGTTTGTGTGTGTGTGTGTGTGTGTGTGTGTGTGTATGTGTGTGTGTGTGTGTGTGTGGGTGGGTGGGTGCGTGGTGCGTGCATTTGTGTGGCCGTGTGAACAGTAAATTGAGTGTCAAGTTGAATGATGTACTCTGATGGCAAGCAACCGCCACACAATGTTCACATTATGTCGTGTCTCAGTGCCCGGGCACTTTTATCATGGTGAATAATGTTAATACTATGTCAACAATTGGTCATTTGTCCGCTTGTAGCATTTCCTTTAAATTGATGTGTGCTTGACTGGGGCTCGAGGCCAGGTAAAGAATGTTATTATGCTCCTTGCCTGTGGCATGGCTTCACAAAACATTTATAAGGTCAGGTACACTCACACAAGGAAGAAAAAAAAAGTTTTTAAAGTTTTCTCCTTTCCTTTGTCTGACATAAATCTGGTAGGAGAAATTTCACAAGACACAAACTCCTTTAATTTCATCAGCTCTCCTGACTGACAAGCATCATTACGGATAAAATTATCTCGGTAATTATCCTGCCCAAAGGAGATTTATATCCCTTTGTGAGGAGCATAAAAAAAGAGAGAGAGAGAGAGGGTGCGAAACGGGATCTGCGGGCTGTTGATCCGCGCGGCGTTCTACATCAGGGAAAGGGAAGCGCTTTGTTAAAATAGCGCCCTAATGAGCCCCTCCCCCTCCTGCTGTGCGGGGGCCTCGCTGGCCTGCGTACCCAGAGTGCAACGCTTTTGTTCTCCTGAGCAGCGGCGAGAAAGGCAGCACCCGCCCGTCGCCGTCGCCGCATACATCCTGGCCCCGCCGTCCGTAATTATCTCAATCTGTGCGAGACGTCTTGGTCGTGTGGGAACGCGCTCCGCCAGATAGGTCTGCTGGTTTAAAACACCCGCTTACTCCAAATGCGGAAACTTACAGTAAGACTCGTAATAGTATGAGATCGTGGTGTTCGGAGGTGTGTGGAAAACGGGATTGAGGGAAGGGTGAAAGATAAACTATGTTACTGTATTTGGTGAGGATTCACGCTTTTATCGCTGAGCTCTTGTTAGTTTATCTGACTAACACTGACCCTTTAGCCTTGTTGTATAAGGGAGTCGTCAAACTAGGCGACATGTGTCCAATCTGATTACGTGTTTATGTTGTCTAATGAAATAAAGCAGTCCTATGATCTAGGTCCCTCCGTTTTGCTGTTGCCGGTACGAGCTGAAAACACAGCAACTTTGAAATCCCATCGTCTATGAGCATGTCCTTCTGGTCACTGGCAAAGCAGAGCATATTTTCACTGCACACGGGGTGAAGAAGAGCCAATGAAGCAATTTAAGACCTCCAGACCTCATTATTCTTCTAAACTCAAAGCTGACCGGACAGATTAAGGAAATGAGAGAGTTAAAGGGGAGACAAAGTAGTAAATGGAGAGAGAAAGAAAGACAGAAAAGGAAAGAAAGAAAGAAAGAAAGAAAGAAAGAAAGAAAGAAAGAAAGAAAGAAAGAAAGAAAGAAAGAAAGAGGAAAAAATAAGAGGAGGAGAAAGAGGCTGGCGAGGCGGAAGACACTGTGAAAGATGAGCCAGAGAGAGAGAGCGAGAGAGAGAGAAAGAGCGAGAGAGGGAGGGAGAGAGAGAGAGATGATGATGACACATCCCTAATCACTTGGATCCGGCGGCTGACGAGTCATTTTAGATTTTCTATTCACGTCTGCCGTCAACCTCTCTCTAAACGGGTTCTCCGCCAAGCTACAATTAGTTTATTCTTATCAATGCACGATGCATTACATATGTAGCCTGTTTCAACCATGCAACGTTTCAAAACAGAGGGGCTGTCAACCAGTGCAGGCAGTGGAAGTTAAGATGATGGAGAAATTCTATCTTCATGTCTTGATATAAATGAATTACTGTTTGTGTTCAGTTTAATCTTCAATGCAATTTCCAAGCACTTTCCTTTTAAATTATGGCAAGCACACGCAAACACATAAAACATACAAACTTATCGGTATTAAAAGGTGTTTATAATGAATTAATTTACTCTATAAATGACTGTACTATTAATTTGACCTGCCTATAATAATGTGATGGACTCAACCTCAAATATTATGTTTAAATATTGTGTGCGATAGACAGATTTATTCGGACAGTATGGATTAAAGTTGAGATGTTTTTATTCAGCACAAAGCACAGGGCAAACTAAGGCCTGGTGTGGGCTTGCTACAGTGTTAACATACACACTGCCTAAAATTGATTAGTCATTTGAATCATTCAAATTACATGTAGCTTTGGCTAGAAATAACGCAAAATCTAAATAGTTTGTAGTGGCGGCATGAAGTTACCAAAGTTACCAAGTTACCAAAAACCAATGTAATCAGAAATGTTTTTACAATTTTTTTGGTGACCCAGGTTTGCTCCAATCAAGTGTTCACTCAGTGGACCAAGTGGATCTTCAGGGGAAACATGATACTTTTCTATTTGCTTTTTAAACCTGTATAAAGTCTGAGACAATGCTAGATATTTTAGACCAGCATGATTAGCATGTTTTTGGATTGGTTAATTTTAGAGCGCTGTTTGATTTACATCACCTTTAAACAAACTAACTTATCACAACACACCCATACCCCCCCCCCCCCACACCCACACACACACACACACACATTCGGAACCCGCCCAACATGGCTAAACAGAACAGAAGTGCTGTGGTGTTGTCTGCACAGTGAGATGCATTGATGTTTGTAGCGGAGACAAAGCCTACAGCTCCTTTTCCTAATGAGCAGCTGTGTGCCCCTCATTAAGAGTGCACAGGAACCTCTGCTCCTTAATGAGCTCCTTCATTAAGGGCCATTTGGACTGGAAGAGGTCCGTGGGTAGCCCGGTCTTTGGACCCCAAGGCCTACCCCTACACAAGCTTAGGGGCAGGGCCACCTCCATCAGTGGAAGGCCATTACCAACACAGTATGACAGGGTTGAGTGTGTGTGTGTGTGTGTGTGTGTGTGTGTGTGTGTGTGTGCGCGTGTGCGTGCGTGCGTGCGGGAGAGAGAGAGAGGCACATAAGAAAACAAGAGAGGACACATACTAAGCGAAAGCAAAGAAAGGCTAAGACACTGGTGACGGTCATTTTGGATCTTTTTATGTTACCAAGACATAGAGCATCTGCCAAAAAAGGTTACACCCAAGACTGTTCTCACAAGATATGCTAGAGTCATAGCTTTTGCCTTAGCATCATGGCTAGTTGAGGAGACCAAGGGTATAGTCCTGCATTCATTTTAAATATGCTGCTTATAACTGTTGGACTTATAGATTGGGATCAAATGACCGGTGAATAGTTCAGTATTTAACGTGTATCTCCCTGAATTGAATGGACACACTCAAACTCATCATTCTTGTCAATCGGAGCGGGTTGCTTTGCCCCTCAACGCCTGATGGTTTACGTGACACCAAATGTTTTGAGGCCTGCCATACCTATGCAATCCAGTGCCCCTCAGAATTTTAGCCGCCAATTGATTGGCTGAGCAGGCGCCATGTGACAGTACTGGAAGTGATGTGGACACAGCAATTTGATCAATAAAAAAAATGTATGTGCCTGGAACCTAGGAGGCATTCTGTAATGAAATCAATAGCTGTGCTTGGCTCCTGGCATTAAGATCATTGGGCTGGGCCTGTTATTTAGTCGTCGTTGTCCTACACCCCCGGAATACGCTGGCCTACCATAAGAAATCAATGACAGCATGTTGCAGCCAGCATCCCAATTACCGACAAGGGCTGGTGTAGGGAGATCAATGCAAGTGTTTGCCTTTACTGAGTTCTTGTGGGAAATCACACTACATATTTTTTTTTCTAGAGCTGTTTTTCCTGTAAACTCAGTTAGAGGGGTGGGGGGGGATGATGACTATGATCACGGTATTTGAACCTCACTTGAGGGTATTCAAATGACAGTATTTCAGCAGGGTTTTGGATTATTTCAACCGGATTAGGATGTATTAGTTATGGGGATTTTTTTTTTATAGCTTCGTTCATAAAACATTATATTAGCAATGTGTGTGTGTGTTTATTATTTATTTACCAGTGCAGTTAAATTTATTTTCAAATCAAGAAGCTATAAGGGCCTAAAAACTTTATTCTGAATCTGATCAGTTATTCGTTCCGATTAAAGCCAAGAAGATATGACCACATAATGTAGGTATGTTTACTACAACAAAAGAAAAGACGTGCCAGCGGCGTCAGAGTTTGTTACCTCAATTTGAACAAGCAACCGGGCCATAACGAGACATTGTGTACAAACTGTTTTGAAAGAAGAGTTTTCGATGTAAAGGGTAACAGCTTGATTTGGTCATTTTAATCAGGTGTGTTCCAGCGTTTTCAAACTATGCACGGCCAGCTACACACAGGCCTATCACTCGTTGTTGCTCACATAACTATTTGAATTGATATCTTCACAAACAGAGGGGTCTGTGTGGGGAAACTAAGTGTGAATTTGAGAGACAGCTTGCTGTCTCATCAGGTTGGCATGGCATTACAAACTATGAACTGCCAACTGTTGACCAGAGCGGAGAGTGGGACTTTGAGCTTCAGCTCTACATATACATTCTTACTCTGTAGTAGACACAGGCCTTTGTATGAAGGAAATAATATTAATATTAACATTAATGTGTTTGCGTGTGTGATTAAGTATTAAATAATTAAATCATGTTTTAGTAATATATAGCACAGCAAGATGTTATTCAATGGATTTGGTCAACACATAGTGACTCAGCAATTTGCTGAATATTTGAACTTGGATCCTGGAGCCGTCCACTGGCAAATTGCAACACAGGTTACTTGCGAACTAAGCTCATCTTTGGCCTACAGGGAATTGCAAGTATGTGCCTGCATACAAACCCACGCAAAACACTAAGCACACATTCTAACACAGAAATGTCATATCCATATCACGGAGCCATCTTTCACTTGCATAATTTAAGCGGTTACAGTGACATTCCATGTTGTCTGCAAGCTATCATGCTTCCTGGTATTTTGTTAAAATGTGATGTCACTGTGATCTTGCATTGAGCTTGCTTGGTGTTCACCGGAAAAAACCCCTGCCAGAAGTACCCTTAAGTGCCTCACGACTTGCTGCATATCAACACGGTATAACTTTCGTATATCTGTGGAGAGGTAACATTCTTTTAAAAGCGTTAATTAATAATAGTAGTTCATGTTTTTTATTGTGGTTCGCGATATATTTAGATTAGAAGCAGTTACTGTGTTTAAAAATGATTCGTTGTTTTTTGTTGGCTACACAATACAGATACATTGCGATGGAATTTAAAACATGTGGATGGTTGGATGAACGTTGATCGAATGTGAATTTATGCAATCGTCTGACTCTCCGAGAATACATACATTCATATTCTGTAAATGCATTGTTATGTTGTGTAAAGTATGTGTTTGATCACATTCAGGGTTATAACGAAAGTATTTTTATTGCAATGGCGTCGCTGAATATGCTTTTTTCTTCTTTTTTCTTCAAACTAATACTAGAATCATTAATCAGTTAGGGCATCAATACAAGCATGAGCAATTATCTTGTTTCAATGAATTTCATATGAAGAATAAATTATTACTTTCCTTCACAGGTTAAGTTAATTGGGCTCTGAGATGGCTCCTTTGATTGACAGTCAGGTATTTCTGGCCTTTTCCACCTATGCCACCATAGTCATCCTCAAGATGATGCTGATGGCACCGCTAACTGCATACTTCCGCCTCACACGAAAGGTGAAAAGCCTCCCTGTCCTCTGAAAGAAAAGCTGTTCTTTATGAATATGCCTTATGACCAGTATCACACAATTCACAGTGGAAAATTTTATTGACCCAACAAGTTGCATTTTTAAAATCAGTTGATTGGAAGTTAATTCATATGTAGGCCTTCGCCAATGATGAAGATGCACGTGTCCATGGAAAAACTGAGGAGGATAAGAAGAAGATGTTGCGAGTGGACCAAGATGTGGAACGTGTACGAAGGTATGTTCCATATATTCTTAGAGGGTTCACTGTTCCTTTAGGTAAGGAATAATAACTCCACGGAACCTGGCTTGACACATGTCTATTCCTTTGCAAAGCGCATAGCTGAAGGCATTTCTGACCGATTGTCCCATGCCACTGGGACATCTACAGCCTCTGAGTCTCGGTGAACGTTGCCACTAAAGCTAAACACGGATCCCCCTTTCACTGAAACAAAAGGGTTGAAAAGTCTGTATGTCAGGATTTCTGAGTGCTGATGCGTTTTCTTTCTCTTTCTCTTTATAGGTGTCACCAGAATGACTTGGAGAACATCGTTCCCTTTGTAATGATTGGTCTGCTCTACGCCCTTATTGAACCCGACCTGTCCACCGCTCTGTTCCACTTCCGAGTTTTTGTGGGCTCCCGGTTCTGCCACACAGTGGCCTACGTTTGCAGTCTGCCTCAGCCCAGCCGGGGTTTAACTTGGATGGTGGGAGTGGTCGTCACCTTCTCCATGGCCTACAGGGTGATCTGCTCTGCTATGTAAAAGGCTTATAATCAAACAGATGTGAACGCATTCTTACCTTAGACCTGACATACACATGCTAACTTTGCTAAATATTCAACAAACTGTGCCTTATCATGTGACATCTCTAAACAAAAGCATTATTCTGGGCAATAAATACGTTTTTTTCTATAAGGGTATAAATGTTGTGCATTTATTATCCATGTGTTTTATCAATTTTTCTTTCCAGAAATGTTCAGCAAAACTTTCTCCTTAATAGTTGAATTGTAAAATAACTTTTTATTAATATTTATCTTTATTTATTTCAATTAAAATTTTCTCAAAGTTATTAATTTAACCTTTTTGTTATAGTGATTGCATATACATAGGCACATTTAATTTAGAGGGACACTGAAAATGAAAAGAGTTGTTGCATTCCGTCTGATTGTGCAACGGCTGGAAGTATTTCAGACCTTTCAGTCTGCCACAGACTATCTTCAAGACACTCCTACACAGGCACAAACCTGCTAGTCCTGTTTACGGCAACCAAACAAGGCAAGGTAAGGCCTGCAATCTATTTGAATAACGCAAATCTTCCCCTATATTCGATGGTACTGAAAGATCATAACGTGACAAACAATTTTGTTTTTCGGGTTTTTTTTTCGTGAAAAGCATCGCGCAGAAACTAATTGGTTGATTTGATCTTATTAGTTTCAACGGACATATCGGTTTTAGCAGATGGAGAATATATCAACGGACAAATAAGCACTTAACACTGAACACGACAGAAACAGTTTAAATACGGGTACCCATGTTGCTACACGTAAAGTTTTCATAACCGGTCAGTTGGGCAATGCAGAAAAAAACACTTCAAAGATATTACAAAAGAAATAATATATATTTATGCATAGTGCAAATTCAACATCATTTTTTATTTAGATTATTAGAAATTTACTTTGCAATGACTGGAGTATAACTTCTGTCTCATTTACAGTCTGGTTTATCAGCATGTGCCATGGATGAGTGGCGTTATCACTTTGAACTCAGAAATCCTGCCAATGGAGATCACTGTAGGATCAACCGCTCCCCTGCAGTATGGGGACTTTGTGCTTAGTCTTATTGCAGTTGGCAGGAAAGACTTCAGGTTGCGTTCATTGGAGCAGTGCAAGTTGAACCAGTCCCTTGCTCAAATGTCCTCCCCGGGTTTTACACAATGTTAGGGTTGGAGACATTCATTGTCCATGATGGTCAGGACGTTTGGCAGACGTTCCTACACCTCATCACCGTGTCCAGACGGTCTTTACTAGCTCCCAGCTCCAGTGACGTAGCCAGCCTAACTCATCGGCTTGTTAAGTCGTTTGGTGTCCCCAACGCCGGTTCAACTTCCCCAGTATAGAGCCGCATAGCAGATAGCACGTACTACTGGTAGAATGTCCTCAGCAGTGCCCTTTGTATCTCAAAAGACTCTAGCCTTCTCGGGAAGTAGCTTCAGCTCTGTGCTGTCTGCTGTCTTGTATATGACAATATTAAAGAGAATATTCCTTCCGTTTTGCATCTAAATACTAGTATATGTACCTATGTATTTTTGGTTCATTTATGCAAGGAATCTGTCATGTACTGTGGAGGCATGTTAAGAGTACTTTAAATTGAGTACGAAAATGAATAACAAAAAGACTTTGGGGTGGGGGAGGCAATCTTAGGTAAAATGGTGGAGCTGAAGAGTTTGATTGACAGCGAGGTCATCCAGGCCTTCTCTACCTATGCTACCATTGCTATTTTGAAAATGATGATGATGGCACCAATGACCAGTTATTTTCGCCTGACAAGAAAGGTACTATTATTAGTGCAGATAGAATTACACATGTACAAATCATTCAATCAATTTAAAATAACAGTACATCTCTCACAATTACACACAGTTTTAAAACTGATTTAATAATACAATGCCAGTCGATTTATTTATACTTCCAATCCAAGACAGTTTTGTGATGTTTAATAATATTTTTCATCTTTTTATAGAAAGTCAGTCACAGTCAAATGCTTATTGTCAATGTTTTCCTGCCAGGTTTTTGCCAACATGGAGGACACAGCTCTCGTCCTCTCAAACGAAGATAAGAAGAAAATGATCAGAGTTGACCCAGAGGTCGAGCGTGTAAGAAGGTACGGTTTTACCTGTCCATTTTCATTTATCAAAAGTCTGTGCATTGTTTTTTCAGTTTGAGCGTCTACATAAAAAGCAATAAATTGCTCAAATTTGTGTGAGAATGAGCAGCCCAACAACACGTACCAATGATCAGATGAACTGTATAAAAATAAAACAAGAAATAATTTTGCATATAAAACAAACCATCCCATATTTTCTTCCTCAAGATGTCACCAGAATGACTTGGAGAACATCATTCCCTTCGTTTTGATTGGCCTGCTCTACGCCCTTACCGAACCCGACCTGTCCACCGCTCTCTTCCACTTCCGGGTCTTTGTGGGCTCCCGGTTCTGCCACACAGTGGCCTACGTTTGCAGTCTGCCTCAGCCCAGCCGCGTCCTGGCCTTCCTGATAGGAGTAGTGGTGACCTTCTCCATGGCATACAGGGTCCTCAGTACAGCTCTGCACCTCTAGACACCGACACGATGAAAATCAAAACGGGAGACACATTTGAATACATTTTAGTCTACTGAGAAGAATCCCTACACATCCTAGATAATACGGATATATTTAGTCAGTCTACTCAAGATTTGTTGACGATATATACAATTGACAGGTTAATTAAGAAGACACAGATATGTCAATGTAAGCAGCTCTTGTAATGATTTATAAATGTTGTTCATCTTTGGAATATAAATAATCTACAAAGGTTAACATGCTTTGTGATTATACAAAAAGATGTATAAAACAGGAAAGTGATACCTTTTTCCATCAATAGGGATAGGGTTCAGTTAAACATACACCACTTGTGCATCAAATGGTTTGGTTCAGGTTTATTTTACATGTGGATATTAATTAAAATAAATTAGAGATTGAGAGTGAACTGCTGAACTACGTCACATCTTGGAACCATGAATGTTTGTGCTTCTGCCAATGGATGTCACTGAATACATTAGGAAATGACAAACAGTTTTTCATCAAAGAAAAAATACCAGGTGTAGAGAAGTCAATCAGCTTGAATTTAGCAAATGGCCATTCTGATTAAATGACTGAATAAGGCTATTGATGTTGTTCATCAAGTTGGTTCAGTTCCATCACAGTAAAAAAAAAAAAAACGCTTAAAGCATAATTTCATGTGTATATTGTGTTGAAATTTTACGTATAGATTATTTAATTTCCGAACCTGATAATGCTCAAAGCGGTTTTCATTTTTGTTGTCCGACTGCTGTAGTTTTATCTTTCTCCACAAGAGAGAGACATTTTTACAGTCAAGCAACGGCCTCCTCATTACCAGTCATTTATGGACCAGGTGCACCTCATAAAAACTGCTTCAGCTCTCGCAATTAACTTCATTAGCTCTGTCGAAAACATTCCCCAGCATCGCCGACGCCAAGCTTTTATTTCATTTCAAACAGAGCTCTGTGATGAAAAAACAACATGCACAGTAAGTACATGGATTTCTGCAAAGATATTCCGTAAATGTATTCTGTTGTAAACAGAGACTTCAAATTGAGATTTCAATTTCACAATAGAAGTTTTTATTAAATAAAAATCCAATTATTGTGAAGAAATCTACATTTTCCTTGGGACTTTCTTATTTAGTCTAATAGTGGATTAAAAAGTTAGGACCATGTCTGACATGGATATGATGATTGATGCTTTTTTATGGTGTTTCAATAGCAGGTATTCCATTGTTTCCACTGACTAAACACAGAAGACACAGACGTACATAGACAACCATGGGTAAAGAAATACAATGCACAGAACAGCCCTGACGAAAAGCCATGCTGTTACTCAATATACACATGCTGTTCTTAGGTAGTTGCACCACACACCAAGACACCCCAACATGATAAATGTTTAATACCTCAAACATGAAGGTGACTGATGTCAACACAGCAGCTTCCCACAAGTCCACTCAAACTCATGGCTGGGCACAGTAAATAACAGAACTTAACCGTAAAGGCTGCAATCGTAGAACTAGACTCTATAGAGTGGACGTAGAGATCTGTATAGTAACCATTTGAGAGTTCATTGGTCATTTTAATATTCTGACCTGACTGGTTGGAAAACAAAGGAAAAACGCAAAGAAAGTAATGTAGAATTCCAACAGTAAACAGAGGGACTGAATCGATATTCTAAATTTGCTCTATTTCTCTTTGTTATAACAGTGCATCGGTGTTTTTCTTTTTGTGTCCAACCGTGTACGTCGGAGCTCGTTTGTTAGGCACCCTCACCTCTTCAGGGTCTCTCCCATCCCTCAGCCCAGCCAGGCGTTTCACAGCTGGGCAGAAGGGGAGGAGTAGCCCTGCTCTTTCACCAGGATGATTCTAATGTTGGTCCGTGAATAACAGCCAGGGACCTGCCCATGTGGGCTGGGAGTAGGTCTCTGGCCTTTAACAAGAGACAGAGGTGTGTGTGTGTGTGTGTGTGTGTGTGTGTTTGCCACTTCTCCTGGTGTTACTGGGAGCGGCTGCTGGCTCGTGGCCGTGTATAATGCATGCGGTCTTTCTCGTATCTCTACGCGTGCACGACAGAGGGGCGCCGTCCCGATCCAAACCCGTCTCTCCGTTGTCTCCAAGCTCTCGCACTCGTTACCCGTCTACATCCTGATGTGAGAAAGGGATACAGTGGATCTCGCTGCCGTACCTCTCGCTGCCTGCTCAGCCTGCTTTGTGTCTGTCCCATTAGATGTCATCCATGTCTCTCAGATCTGCCCCGCGCCTTATTGTTAGCCTCGTTAAGTCACACGGCGGCTTAATTAGGCAAAAACTTCAAAGTCCCCTCTCCCACTCCAAATGGGGCCCCCGCTCAGCGAGGTGAGCCGGAGATTTATATCACACGGTAACGGGTACCCAGGGTTGTTGAAAAATTAATGAATGGTTTGAAGGAATTCGCCTTGCGCCTGGTGCACAGAATTATGAATCAATTGAAACCAGCAGGTGGACGTTTTAAGGCCATACGAGTCCTCTTCTTCTTCTACGTCTACTTTGCCCGCTCTCTCCCGCCCACACGAGAGGTGATGTTGAACATCGCTCATTGAATTAGATACAATATGTAGTTGTAGTCTATGATGTTCACGCACAGCCTTTAATCACATTGACTCCTCTAGCGCTTCCTTAACCCCATCGTGTTCGTTTGTATCTCACACTGACGTACGGAAGCAAACGAACAAAGATGCACCTCTAAACACACACACACACACACACACACACACACCATGTGCCACAAAATCCAGACTGACCCTGCAGGCTAAAGCGAGCGCTCTTCATATGTTTCAATCTGTGTGTGGAGCGCTGCAGGCTGGGGTCAGCACATTGCTTATGCTGATCCTAGTGATTGGGCTGCAGGTGATTACCATAAGCAATTTAAATGGTATTGATTTAACCTCCCTCCCACTGTAATTGAACACCTAGGCCAAGCCCCGCACCACCACCTCCCGCTCCCTCCACCACCTCCGTTGTCATCCTAACCTCTACCCAAACACTCAGAGTTCCAGCTTTGCCTCTGACTTATTTCTCTCGCCTGGTTCCTTGTTGCCTCTCGTGTTCCCTTTCATCACCGCCAATTTTTTTTGTTTTTTTTTGTTTGTTTTTTGTCCCTCCTTCTCATTCAATTCAATTCAATTCAATTCAATTCAATTCAATTTTATTTATATAGCGCTTTTTACAAAAACAATTTGTCACAAAGCAGCTTTACAGAAATATGGATGTTATGGACATAAAAG
>JAVQJS010090825.1:0-18593 GCA_036024795.1 Galaxias rostratus | reverse complement strand
ACAAGGAGGGGGGGGGGGGGGGATTTTAAACACTGAACCACGAGGCCTTTTTATATAAATAAATAACATGGATGATTAGGATAAGACGCATGTTTAGGTATGCAATCCACGAGCGTGTTAAGTCACACACGTGTCCCGCCCACAAACACAAGTGTTGAAATGTTGTGACCAAGTAGATGCTCCTCCTCCACATCATTGACAGAGGAGAGGGTAAACATCTTTGACATTTGCGCTCTTACACGTTATCTCCCTGTTTGCACACGCGCAACCGTGTTGTGCTATCCATGGTATCACCAGAACAAGCTGTTAGTGAGCGCGAGAACAGACGTAGGAGAGAAAGCAGAAGTTTGACGCGAGGTTTCACACCAGTTATGCCTGAGGACAACAAACGTTTCTTGACAGAGAGAAGAAGATGAAGCGAACCTACCTGAATTCGCTCGTGGTTGCTTGTTTACTGATTTTCGTCCACACATCTCCCACTGCCCAGAGCTCAAGCACTTTTGAAAATAAGGGTAGGAACTTTCATTTCAAACATTTACCATTTTTATTTATGTATTTTATGACACAGAATTGTTTCATAAAACGTTCTTAAAAATGTGTATATTTGATCCCACCTTAACTAGCTGTTATAAGTGTTACTAATCTATTAAAAATAAAGCTGCTAAAATGCTAATCGAGTATACCTTTATCTTGGTTTCTTCTACTAAATTCATGTACAGGCGATGACATAAGAACCTGTCTAAGACCGTTTTGTTTCAAACTTGTTCCTTTTGCTCTCCCAGTGTCTCTGATGCGGAGGGCTGAGATGGAGAACCCCAAGTGCTTCGCTGAGGGCATGAGGGACCTCACCTGCTTCTGGGAGGAGGATGAGGAAAGGGCCGGATCCGCAGACCAGTACACTTTCACATATGCATATCAGTGAGTCACTCTCAACATCCGCTAATGCAGTCTGATCCCAGCAAGTTGTATATGTTCTTGGTATGAAAACAGCGAAAAATCAACAGCCTTGTAATCAAAAATAATCAAAACGGTCCAAGAACGTTATAGATGTTTTTCGTGTTTCCCTCGAATGGCAACGACGATCTTAACGGTTTCCGCTGGCTGTTTTCCTTCTTCTGGCCTCCTCGCAGGAACGAGAACAGCCACAGGTGCCCGCTACGGAGCCTCCCGGTGCCAGGCAACAGGAGGCTGTACGTGTGCCAGCTCAACCAGACCCAGATGTTTGTCCCACTGGACATTCGGGTCCAACGAGAGGACCTGCTCCTCTACAACCGTAGCCTTCTGATCGAGCTTGTCTGTGAGTCCAATCGCGTTGTATTCAGAGTGTCACAGTGTTTTTATTTGTCAAGTGCAGAGAATGACACAAGGTAATTCTGTGCAAAGAAATTCTTATGACATGGCAGGCTGCAACTACGTAGAAGCAGAGCAAAAATATCCCTCCAAAAAAACAAAACAAAGAAAACAAAAACTACATTGGATATATATATATATATTTATATGAATAGTACCAGTCTAAGGTTTGGATACACTTTTCCATTGAAGTGAATGGAAAAGTGTGTCCAAACGTTTGGCTGGTACTGTACATATCGAATTCAATCTGGAATTGTTTGGGAATGTGCGCCCGTCGGGGGGAGGGGGAAAGCGATGCCAATCCAATCCGCCCGTACTCACCTCTCCTGTCGATCGTCCCGGGCCTCCTCAGTCCTGCTGAACGCGCCGACCGACGTGAAGGTGAACGCCACGGAGAAGCCGGACCACCTGAGGGTGACCTGGCAGCCGCCGCCTCTCAAGTACATGGACGACAGCATGCTGTATGAGGTCAGCTACGCCGTGGACGGCAGCCGCGCGGGACAGGTGAGGGCCAGAGCCCAGGGGGGGTGGGGGGGGCGTGGGGGGACGTCACAAGGCACCGCCACGCCTCCTGGTAAAGTGGCTGGATGAAGTAGGGACAGGGTCTGCTTTGTCTCTGACCAGCCGGCTCGTTTAGAGCTTACGTTCTACATCCCTCACTGCAGATATATAGAAACGTTGTGTGGAATTGTCAGTGGCCAAGCCATCTCTAGTGTCTGTAGTGTTTATCATACTGTTGTTGTCATGGTTTTTAGCTCACAAACACACACGGGCACACACACACACACGCACACACACACACACACACACAAACAGTAGATTGCATACAACTGCATAGGTTTAGCCAACTTGCAGATTCACGTGGAGGAGTTGAGTGATGGGTGTGTGGTCTCCCTGCAGGTGGAGGAGGTGCGAGCCAGCTCCGAGGTGATCCTGAGGGGCCTGGAGCCAGGCACCAGGTACAGAGTGCGTGTCCGGGTCAAGCTGGATGGGATCAGCTACAGCGGCTACTGGAGTGCCTGGGCCGAACCAGTCTTTATGGAGACGCTGCCAGCAGGTGGGCCCAGTTCACTTTGAGCACACTTTAACCCTTTATATATTTATCATGACCTTCGAGAGTTGACATACACTCCATTTTATATGTCAACTTTCTTTCTTTTAAAAAAAGTCACACATTACACTGACATAACACAGATTAATGCATAGCCTATCATTAACTGCAGTGAGCGCCCTTATAGCTTTGAATCTGTTGTCTCATTTAAATGGACAAGGCTTTTCTTTCCCTACACGGAATCCACTTTTATGCTATGACGTGATTGTTTTTTATGAAACTTTTTCTTTTTCTGTTTTAGCACTGGACCCCCTGATCGTGACCCTGGCTCTCGTCATATCCGTCATCCTGACCCTCCTGTCTCTCACTGTGCTTCTCTCCCACCGCAGGTCAGTCCTCCTGAACCACAGACGTAAACAAACAAACGATGTGGTTCCTATGTGCACGGCACCGTTAAGCGACAATACCTCGCATTGAGTGGGATGAGGAAAAGTTAAGGAGAAGGAATCATGTAATGAAAAGATTTGCATTCGTCTTTTCTGTTTCTGTTTCAGCTTTCTGATAAAAAAGATTTGGCCAATCATTCCAACCCCAGACAACAAGTTCCAAGGTCTCTTCACAGTTTACGGTGGAAACTTCCAGGTAAAGATACTTCTCATTCAGCGACAGTCAAAAGTTTGGATGGACCCTCTCATTCAAACGAATGGGAAGGAATGTTCAAACAACCTGACTGGTGTCGCATACCTGATTCGCCCAGGCCGTGAGGTTACAGTTGATTAAACACGACTCCCTCTTCCCCTGCAGGAGTGGATGGGCCAGGAAAATGGTGGCCTGTGGTTCAGTCCGCTCTACTTCTACTCTGAAGCACTCCCCGCTCCCCTGGAGGTCCTCTCTGAGGTCAGCCTGGGCCACTCCCTTCCTCCCCCGCCTCTCCCTCCCAAGTCCTCCCAGGACCTGGACGAGGAGGCCGACAATGAGCAAGAGGAGGAGGAGGAAGAGGAGACGAAAAGGCTCCCCCTGGGGAACTCGGCCTTCGCGGAGAGCTGGAGAAAGAGGGACCACTGGGGGGTGAACCAGCTGGGGGCCCTCCGCCAGCCCACGTCCCCCTGCTCCCAGTCCTCCCTGCTGGAGTCCCACGACGCCTACGTCACCCTGGACGCCCAGCACGCCGGCGGCGGGGAGGAAGAGCTGGACGACATCCTGGAGGAGACGGCGCCTCTGCAGGTCCTCTTCGCGTCCGGGAGGACGCTGTCGTCGGAGTCGGAGTCTCGCTCCGACCTGGGCTCCTCCCAGCAGAGCTCTGGGTCGGGCCGCCTCTCGTCCCAGTCCAGCTTCGACTACTTGAACCACACCTGGCCCCCCAACGGCCCGGGCTACACCTACATGGCGGTGGCCGACTCTGGGGTGTCCATGGATTACAGTCCCATGAGCTCCAGTCGGATAGACGACGTTGGGAAGGGGGTCGTGTACGCCCACACGTACAAGAACGACATTGTCCCCAGTCCCAGGAGGCCCACACTGACGAGGCAGTCCGTCATATACAACATCTGAGGAAGAGGAAGAGGAAGGTCCTGTTCCTGCCTCAGTAAGGCACCAAGGTCAACATGTAGATTATGATTTGTGGACATTTAGCCTTAACACATGAGAACTCTCTGTGCCAGTGGTGTGGACAGTGTGCATACACATTTATAAAGACTTCATGCAAACTCTGCATGAGACCAGACACCATGCGTGTAAGCTAAAATGAGTTGAAACATGGGAATAGTTTCCATCTATTTTTGGAGACCAAAACCCCAATATTTTGTACATAAACAAGTATTTGGCAGCTGTCTTATTCAACTTATCAAATATTAATGTTTAACCAATATTTACTGATATAGTTAATAAGTGTATATAATATAACATGTATAAATGTCTGTAATGGGATTTTTTTCTATTTTTACATAAATGTAATAACACTATGCTTATTTGTATATAACAGTGTTTTGTCTGTATCAACTATAATTTTCCAGGCTAAAATTGTATGGGTGCCTGTAAATTTGTGACTAAGCAATTTGTCACTACTTGTGACTTACAATGCTTTTGAATACTAGGAATTATGGTTTGGATAATCTTCGTTACAAGGTCCGAGGGACAAACGTTAGCATCTGTCTGATTCGCACATTGTTGCCACCTAGAGTTTAGACTCTGTAGTGCACCTCTTGTGAGAGACTGTAAATCATGCCAATTTTTCTTTTTTTTTTTAACAATATATATATATATATATATATATATATATATATATATTCTTAAACACGTTCATCTTATGTAAACTATTCTGTGGTCTTAGGTTGGTATCTTAGTTTTATGCAAAATCTTTGATCATTTTATAAGGAATACAATGACTTAAGGATTTACAAGAAGTGAACTTTTAGAAAGATTACAATGTAGTGCCACAAGCATTTTTCATTCTGTCTTATATCGCAGATTCAGATTTTTCGTAAAGCAACATGTATTATGTGATCGGGTAGATCTGGCAGCAAGTGATTTTATTTTTCTATTGTGGAAACTGAACAACATAAACTTCAGAACTTTACAAGAAAAAATAGATTCTTAATTGGCTTAATGAATAATACACTAAAAGGCCTGTTCTTTGTATAGAAAATAACTTTTGGTTTTCTAGAACCTGTCATGAAAAATGTTTCCTCCCTCCCTCCCTCCCTCCCTCGTTTTGTGAAGCATTTCAGGTCACCATAAATCACACTTCTTTAAGTCTTAACAGTGCAGTGCATTCCCTCTGGATAGTTCCTTCATATATTTTTGTACCGTACCTTTTAAAACGTTTACCTTATTATACTTTGTATATCTACCAGGACACATCGATGGTCCTAATCTGTGCTTTATACCAGGGCCATACGATGCCAGATTACGTTGGGCATGTAACCGGCACGATGGCAGTTAAGACAGTGATACGAGCTGACGGGTGAATGTGAGGTCACGAAACACAACGGTGAAGATAAAGCAACAGGGAAGTGAAGATTAGTCTTATCACCTTACATTATGCCAGGGCAAGGGGGGGGGGGGGGCGGGGGATAAGACAAAAAAACTGGTTTCATGAATCGAGGAAACAGGACATGGAGTCCGGCCTAACAACCAAACCGTGAACGTTCCGTTTATTTTCCTGGCTCACAGCTGGGTAAATACAACGAACTGGCAGGTGTGAAAAGTTACATTTGGGCTATAGTGGACTATCCTTACAGATAAAAACAATATGTTAGTCTTGCTCAATCACGGGAAGTCTCAACTTCAGGGCCCAGGTTGTCTGACCACTTTGAACTCCATGGATTTGTTAGGCCGGGTGGTCAGGAGCCACTCCAAACTAAAGTCCTCCTCCTGTCCCTCGGCTTCTGTGATGCCAGTTCCAGATAGGTAAACGTGCCAACCCTCCTCCAGGGCTTCTGTTGAAGGGGCACCGTAGCGTATGTCTCTCCGATCTAAGGTGCACCGAACCGGGAAGTAACGATCGAGCACCGGGAGGACGGGGTCCGGGGCTGAGGGCTCCCCGCCGACGGTGCGTTCCCCCGGGGCCTGGAACGAGGCGATGACCCCGCAAGGCCCCAGGTTCCGCTGCTCCAGCAGCCGCGTGAGGAAGGCGGCCGTGTCGTAGAGCAAGGCAGAGACGTGAGCGGCGCAGGACTGCTCCCCCTGCTGGTAGACGGCGTACCCTGCGCCTCCTGTCCCTGCTGGGTTGGCGTTGTGCAGGTACCCCTCCAGCCCGTCCACGATGATCAGGGAGGGGGGCTCGACGGAGGTGGTGGTCGACTCGTGAAGGCACGCCACCTGCTGGAGTAGCTGTTCCATTGTCTTGGGATACGCAAATTTTATTTTCTTGAAGGAGATGGAGAGGAGAAGAAGAAAGAAAACCCTGTTTATTTTAAGTCTATTTCAGTATTCAAATTACACACCAATTTGCTGTTTCAACACCATTCATCATCATGTATGTTGTTTGTGTTGCATGTTCATAAAAAGTAAAAAGTTGATGGTTCGTAGTGGGAGAGTGTGTATGTTTGGGTGCGTGTGTGAGAGAGTGTGTGTTACTGGTAGTAGAGCTTGGGCTTCACTTATCTGTTGTGAAACAGAACATGTGGAAGAGATAGGCGTGTCCTTCCACCACCTCTACCACAAAACATGGCAGTAAGAAGTATTGAGTTTCTAAAAGATCCACAACGTCCGCGGTATAATGACTGGACTGTTGTAAAAGTGTAAGCCTCGTCTAGCTGAGCATGCTGATGGAGCTTCGGTGCCATGTCATCTCTAAGGCTACTCTTCCCCTTAAGTGCTGTGTCGCGTGATTAATGACAATTGCTGTACTGTATTTATTTGTCTGAATAAATATACAAATTCAAAACTACCTTCAAAACATCTGGCGTCAGGTTAGAGCCATAGTTCTGCAAAGAGACCGGAAGGCTTTGAATTTGAGTTTGGGTAAAGAACAGAACCTTTTTCTCCAGATCAGAGGCGGCCGTCACAGCCGCAAGTAGCAACAACGACCGATTTATACTGCGTTCCCCTACTACTAGCGTGCTGCATGATGATACAGTCGATGTGATGTCCGGCGTAGTTGGTCCTGTTTGAGGGCTGAAAGTTCTAAAAACTTGAGTCAGAATGTCAGCCATCGTCAGAGACTGCTTCAATGCACGTTATGTTTCTTTCCCGCGTCTATTTGACAGGGAGACACACAGAAAGAGGAAGAAAAAAGTCAGTGTCAAATATTACTTTAAGGCGAAAATACACAATGTTTTTCTAATGTTTGTAATCTTCTTATAACAATTGCAGGGTAATAAGAATGAGTATTGCTCCAAAACTGAGCTCAATTAAATGCTATTTTATAACGCAATTCTAAAGCTCGTGAAATGTTTAGCCAGAGTGTTTCCTGTACGGTCCAGCACAACTTCCGTAGCAAATGGTGTCTGAATCACAACAACCACAGCGTATGCTACAGCTGTTGGCAAGATGGCGGATGGCTATTCAGAACCAAAAGGTCCCCTGGACACTATTGAAACTGGGGACAAAATTAAAGCAATTTTAAGGCGATGTAGGGGACGACCTAGGCTCACAGACTCCGATCGGGCACAGAGACGTCTCGAGTCCAGAAAGAAGTATGATGTCAGGCGAGTCTACCTGGGCGAATCGCATAAGGTCTGGAGTGAGCTTCGGAGGCAGACGAGCTTGAGTGACGCTGGGCTGGCGGAGTACCTAATTCTGCTCAACTCCACTTACGGGGAGAAATACCAGCAAAAATATGGACGGTAAGCTACCGTGCATTATGTTTTAATCTTGTCGCCATGGTGAAGTTTGAATGATTTTCCTTAGTTAGTTTTGCATGACCTTCTGCAGACTTCTGTTGCATACATTTGTAAGTGGTTGACATTCAGAAGGTGATCATCCTTATCTTTAGGCATGCAAAAAATAACGGTTGCAGTTTCTTAAGAAGATTTGACCGCACTGCATCAATAAAGTGATGGTGTTGGCAGACTGACTGATTGCCAATAGGCCGTTTTGTTTCTGGCTACTTTGTGTTTAACTTTAAAATATTTTGTATCTGTGTCTAGGAAGGAGATGATTTCAGAAGTGTCTGCTAAGCAGAAACGGGGTCAGTACCTATATGCGTTCAATCGAAAAATAGATTGAAACTGATCCATAAAAATGGATTACATTCAAATACACAAACTGTTCAAAGTGTGCTTTCCATGTTGTTCAACAGGAAAGAAGGAGCCGGTCTCCAGCCTCCTCAGCCTAGTGACGTGGTACCAAGACCACTCCCGCTCTTGCCCTCACGAACCTCAACTCTGCGCCCTGGAGCCCCAGCCGGGCTTCTCCTCGGCTGCGATTTGGCAATGCGACGCCGATCACTCCTTTGTTCAGTACCTCGCCTCGCCCCCTAGGGAG
Source organism: Galaxias rostratus (assembly GCA_036024795.1). Taxonomy (NCBI): domain Eukaryota; kingdom Metazoa; phylum Chordata; class Actinopteri; order Galaxiiformes; family Galaxiidae; genus Galaxias; species Galaxias rostratus. The sequence goes on along the minus strand of JAVQJS010090825.1, from coordinate 10,264 downwards.
GCTTGTGATTCGGAGACGGAGGGAGAGCTGGATGGAGGGGCGGGGTGCGAGCCTGTGGATCGGAGAGCCTCCAAGACGGAGGCCCCGATGTATGGTGGCATCATGACCAGGAGGAGGAAAAAGGAGACGGATGCCCAACAACTCACCGGTATGAAGGGGCATTGTGGAACAGAGGGTCGATGTCAATCAAAACTCTAGTGAGGGGAAATAGTTTTGTTTTTTTTCAAAACTAGTCTCGACTCACTCCATATTTACGTTCAATGCGCATCATCACATCACAATCCTATGCACATATTCATCAACACTCCTGCCCTTTATATATTTAAAATGTTTTGTACTCCAATTTCCACTGTCCATATACCTCATCTGTACATATGATGTAAAGTATATTTTAATTACTCTTATATTATTTATATTTCTGGTATGGATATTTTGGCTCTGTTCTACGTAGTTGCCGCCTGCCATGCCATAAGAATTCCTTTGCTCAGAATGATCCTGTATTATACTGTGCATTTGACAAATAAAACACTTTGAACTTTGAACTTAATTAAACACGCGATTGGAGGCAGTCATAGTTCAGTTGTGAAGAATGATATTTATGTAAAGATTAAGCTAATGATATTGTAGATAGACATTTTATAGCTACAAATAGAAGCAGTGATACAGGGTGAAAAGGGATTATCTATAATTTGTGGGGAATCTTTGTAACTATAATAATGAAAGGCTTTCAAGTGGTTAACTAGGCGGAGTTCAGATCGACGCCATCCAACGCAAATGCTGAGAAGCATACAGTATTTGCTGTCACCATACACTTAAAAAGTGACATTTCACAGGAATGTGTGAAAGAGCATCTTTGCCTTCAAGTCTCCGTAAAAGTACAGTGAAAAAGGTTCAATTTGAGTGGAAACAGAGCCGTGTGTTACTTTGCATCTAATCAGTTGGCAGTGGTCAAAGCCACATTGGTCATTTGTGTGACACACAGGTAAAGGTCGCGCTCGCCATGCTGATGATGACTAGTTGTACCTACGCACACAGGCTCCCGCTGGGTGAGAAGTGACGCATGAAAGACTCACTGTCAGTTATTTCGAAAGGTTCTGTATTGGCACTTAAGCCAGGATCTTTTTGTTATATATACATGTGTCTCACCTTATATATTCATTTTGGTTCGAAGGTTCAAGCTTTTATTTCAAACAGATATATTAAATCTTTCCTCACAGACATTGTTACAGTTGGTTAAATCACTTTTTCTCTTGTATTGTTTAAAAAAACTTAGCATGCATCACGTATCATGCAATGGTTCCTCTTCCAGTCAACTTGTAGGTGTGATGTGTAATTTGTTTCTATGTCGACTTAGCAAGCAATTCACAATGGTGTGCCTTATCACAGAGATCCATGGTCTGGCTTTGTGCATTGGAGTTCACTCACAATTCTGCTTATTGATTTACTCGTGCCTCAATATTTTTAACAGCCAGTTACACTTGGATTTGCACTGGATGGCCCAATAGATATTTTCCCTGTGAGCACTGAGAGCTGAGGCCTGAGAAAAACATTAAAGGAGGATGATTCGAAACCACTTACTCGCAACGTGGTGCTCACAAGTGTGTAGTTCACTCACATCTCAGGGGAGTTGGGTTGTAGAACTCTAATTCATAACAGCTTGCCCCAGAGGGCCAAATTGCTTGGCAATTCCATGTTGGCAATGGCAACTAGGAGTTAGGGGAGTGGAACCATGGTGAATAGATTACACCAGGTGACAAGACACTGGTATTTAGGTTAGTTGAGGTTTGTTCATGATTGACCTCAGGTGTGTGTGTCTGTGGGAAGGATGCAGCAAAAGAGCATTGAAAGATCACTATTAGATAAGCCATTTTCCTTAGATTAGCTTGAAGAAAAAAAATTGAAATTGCAGCAATTGTTTTAAGAGGTGATTTTCTTTGGGGGACTTACAAAAAAGTAGAGTAGTGGAGATTCCAATTGTGCGAGTTGTGAAATTACTTTTGTAGTTGGAGGAAATGTGAAAGAAACAAATTACTGAAACTGTTGACAACAACATTGATGTTGGACTCATTGCAGCCAAATTGAATGTGATGGCTCATTCCCAATTAAAGTGTCCAAAAGGTATAGAGTCTAGTCCCACATCCTGCTTCTTTATTGGGGCAAAGGCTCATGTTCTGTGGTGTAATTCATTTCCAAAGCTTACCCTTTAATCTCATAACTGCTGACATATTGTACTTCAATTAACACCCAAGTGCAAAGAGAAAAGTAATGTGAAAGCAACATATTTTGTTTATATTCTTGGTCAGTTATTTCACAGCTGCTATAAGATATAACTTTGAACCTTGTTGGTAAAAGGTGTCAAAGGGAATAAAGATTTTGTACATTTGTACACACATTTCAGTAAGGTGATGGGCTACAAAACCTTGTGCCTGTTACAGAAGGATTAATTACAATCATTCACTTAATTGAAATAGTATTATTAAAATATTATTATTTGGGCAAGATCAGAAAACTAAAAACTGCCTGTTTTTTCACTTCAGGAGTCCATGGGATTGTACAAAGTAAATCAAGGAAAGACCACCCTCTAGTGTTAGGTCTGGGGAAAGCACTAAAAAGAACGGCAATGGAAATCCTTTGTATCAATTGGTTTCTAGCTACGTAGAATCAGGAGTAAAGATAGATTGACATTTATTGCATGCTACTATACAATAATGAAAATGTTGCGGTTAGACAGACAATATGAATGCAAATGCAAAACTAATGCCTTTATCAAGAGCTATACATTTTGAGGACGGAAGGTACTGAGTGGAACCCCAAAGCCCTTTCTGTGCAAAGTTCCTAATTCACGTATCAATTATATCTTAAAAACAGACACAAATAACCCTCAGGAGGACAGAATTTAACTTTAATCTGGAAAAAAGAGTAATAAATAGCTGTGTTGTTTTTCACACCATTGCACAAATTTGAATTGTACATGTATTTATAAGCCAACAAATACGTGACTTAATCTTAATTACTTGACTATTTACTAAACCCTAGCCTATTACAATTCAAACAATACTTTTAATTAGCTTCACACAGTCTAATAAACAATGTGAACATCGAAACGTTCACAAAGCCCATCATGCAGAGGCTGTACTCAACGTTAAACTGTGTGTTTCTGTCAGGATCTCAGACTGTAAAATGACAATGCAGGCGCAAAGACACTTGGACAAAATAAGAGAGCAGACCCTTGCCGTATTTCCAGGGGCTAATACAGTGTGTCAAACGTTTGCTTCCAGCAAAACGCTGCCTGGCACTTCTCTTCACTGATTCCTCCTGCTGTCAGGGGCAATTTGTGATGCCCTCCAGCTCCCTGCTTCATTTCATAGAGGACTGACTTTAAGTGACTTTGCTGGGGGCAGGTGTTTTTGCACTAACAGGTACACCATGAGTTTTCATTGACCTGACAGGGCAATTAAATCACATTCACAGATTTTGTTTCCCACCAGCCTTTAGGATATGGCTATCATCAAAACATTTACCAAAGGAACATGTCTGTTTCTACAAAGGGGGAGGTAGTTATGGTTTCCTGTCAACTGTGCCGCTGCAAGGGAATGGGAGAAATGACTAAACCAGAAAAAGGGTCTTGACCTTGCTGACAGGGTGTTGCTGAAAATACATACCCCTCCTGAGGGTTTTTCAAATCATGCAAAAATGCACGGTTGCATGAATAATAGTGGCCACTATTATGAAATGCCCACTTTGAAGACAATCAAAAATAGAATAATACTTTCTGAAGGTATAAGAATCATGTACAAACATAATAAAATGCGTTCGGAAGGACATAACGGATAAGTGCCTTTTTTCAACAGCAGAGGGAGCAATGAGCTTCAACTAAGAACAATGGCCAAGATCAAGTCCGCTACTCATTGCGGAAATGCTTGCAACAATTCTAGATGTGCCAAGCCCTGTCAACTGTCACATACATGAGACTAACACAACGTTTCAATGTAAATCTGACATTTTCAAACATCACATATGAATTTCGAATGTTGATTATGTATAATGTATAACTTTCTGTGGCTTTATGTCAAAACCTATTGCTTGGTTTTAAAAAAAGAAATAGAAACAGGGGAATGAATGATTTAATATTTTTGTATATACATTTTAATATAATAAGTTTTGGGGCCACTGTGCTTACATGGATTGTTTTCAAAACATTGTAAAGAGCAGCCTACTATGGGGAGTTGAGTGAACTGCTATGATGAAGAGAATTTACACATCTTAGTGGCTCTGGAATGCTTAGGGGTATGTTGAGGTGACAGGGCTCCAACTGGAGCAGATGATCTCACTCATTTGTCACCAGCACCCTTCCGGACACTGACTTGACACAGGAATACGTAGAAAATTCATGCACCAATTCAGGTCCTTCCACCTTGCCCAATTCCTAAAATTAGATGCGCATGGAGAGCCCAGACATAACCGCCCATGACAGTGTGCTGCCATTGTGTAGTAATTGGTGGTGGACGTAATGGTGAAGGATTGATGGGTGTGGCAAAGAAAGGGGGGCGGAATGAAGGAGATTGATGGAGACACATGACGGAATGTTGGGTTACTAGTTAGGCCACAGACCCTTTTGAGTCCTGTCCTGGGGCTATAACTGTGAGGAAAATATTGTGGTAGTCCATGGTGTCTCCAGCTATGCAGTAGCCTGGACTCGGCATTCCTCAATAATCTCACACACACATGTACACTCCACATTTGCTTGCTGCATTGCCCGTCTTGTTCATATGTTACTCACCGTGTCCACCTTTGGTTGCTTTGTGACATTCTGTAACATAACGCCATGCACCATAGCAACGTTTATGTACATTATGAGAAATGCAAAATTACTAATGAAGTTCCATCGCAAAGAGGAAAGTTCAGTAAAAGCTCAGCAATTGTTTATTGTTTGTTTATAGTTTGCATTGTTTATATTTTATTCTTCACTCGGTTTGGACATGGCAAGCTGGCAGAAATAAATCTCACAATCATTGTAATTGAATTCTGGCACGTGAAAAATAAAATGTGAACTTTTTAAAAGAAAGATTGTCAAGCCACTTCTTTCTTCAATCTTAAAATATTTTGCTCCACAAATGTACCCATTAATTGCATTTGAACCTAAACCCAGTAAATAAACACAGCCTTCATTTAATTAAATTCTGCCAAATTAGCTTGTGTCGACATGTGTCATGTTCAATTATCCTGCCACTCCCATTACACAATAAACCGAGTCTAAAGGTAGAAGAAACCCCTTATCTGGAAATCCTTTGGATATGTTGTGCCATTTGGGGGACCTCAGAGAACTATTAGTCCTGAAAGCTTTGGAGAGAGTAGGCCAGTGTGGATAGAAGGTAGCAGGGAGAGTGGCGCTTACTGAGCCAAGGGCTATCCTCGCTGAGCTTATTCAGGAGGACATGTTTCCACAAAACTTTTTCCACGTGTCAACCTCATCTAAACAAGCGCATTATTTAAAAGTAGTTATCCCTAATTTCCTTGGACATTTGTATTGCACAGAATGTTCAGTAACCCCGAAAGAAGATGAATGACAGGGATAACTATTTAGATTAAACTAAATTATCAGATACGTCAATGCATCTCTTTGCCGCGTAGGGTTGATCAAACACAGATACTCATAAATATACTGTACATATAAGTAAACTGATGTCCTCGCTACATATTGTATTCAAAATATATTTTTTTAAATGTAACCAGTCTCTTAAATTCAAAGAGGTGGATATGGTGAGTTGGCATTGGTGCTATTATGAGCATTCACATGAGCCAGATTCAATCTCAACCCAATCCATGCTAATTGGCATTAGCTCAGTGAGTCTCTTGTCTAGCCATGGATAATCCACAGGGGGTTGGGTTTATGCAATAGAGCAGTCCCAGGTGAAAATCCAGCCTAACACACTGTAGTGAGACATCTGCATGCATGGCATAAAGCCAGTCCAGGCCTCAGTCATTGTAGTCCTATAGCCCCAGCAGACTCACTTCTCTCCACAGATGTTAACGCGTCACAGGTAAAGAGAGGGGTGGTTGGAGGAGGTAGCGGACCCAATCTGCCCCAATTCTGGCCTGCTGCCACAGTGGGATGCCAAGAGGCACAACATTGCTCTAGCACACACCCTCCCAGCCAGAGGCGCTTTTCATTGGCTAAACTTACCCCAGTGCACGTCTGGCATGCTGGGATCGCCGACAGCTGGGAGCAGGGAGGAGAGACATTCGGTCAGTTTTGGCCGCAAGTGGAGGGACAGGTGGAGCGGGGCTCATCTGAGGGAGAGCTTCATGTGTGAGAAGGGCGGAACGGACCACCCCTGCCCTAAGTCTATCGTTTACAGCACGTGCCGGAAATCCCCAACAAGGCCCTAAAGAGGACAACCTAGCAAAACAAATGTAGCCACTGTCTGAAACTAAATCAAATCACAGGTACTTAAAGAAAATTGCAAAATACATGGCACCATACCAATGGTATTCATACGTTTATGTATATTTGTAAACGTACATCTTTAACTACAAACAACCACATGCTCATTATGTTTACACTGACCATACAAACTCATAAGGAAATTATACCTACATTGATGCACATTGAGAAAGAGAATTAATTTTGGATTATCAGTGTCAAAGGGGCTAGAAGACATATTGTTACGTGTGATAAATTGTTGTCATCGAGTTCATCCATTTTAAAAGTGGTAATTTAGTTCATCCATCTTAAAAGATGTTAGGCAACGCTAACTTATACTTCCTTGCACGTTTCCACAACTCTACACTCAAGAGTATGTTATCATTAGTTTATTTAGTATTCAAAATATTCAAGTTTAAATAATAAATAAAGACAGAAATAATTGTCTGGATTATATACATTGCCATTTAGTTACAGTATATGTAAAGAACAAATTAAAAAAATGAATTAAAGGTAATCTCCATTGCCATTAAGAGCTTTAAAAGAAAGGTGTAAGAGGTTTAGAAGCATGTGAATCCCTTTAGAAGCCTTGTCTTATGTCCTTGGATATTACTACTTAAGAGTGTGGCTGACTAGCGTGACACAAAGCAGAGGGCCTCTGATTGAATCGGCTGCTCGATAATCCGTTGTGATTTAGCTACAGAAAGCTCAAAGGCTTAAGTTTCTTAAGACCCTTGCTACCAAATTATGGAATTAATGTTTCACTGTGTCTGCTTTCTACCTGTTTTGTGCAAAATGCTCTGCTGAATTTAAGAAGATGTTCAATAGAATGTTAAGAGGTGCGATATTTCCCACCTCCTCTCAGCCAATTGATTCCAGTCAGTCTCATTCAATAATTCCCCTCTCTGTCCCAACCTTTTTCACCTGCTCTGCTTGCCTCACATTGCTCCTCCTGGTATGTTCCCTGAATCTCCATCCATCTCTCGGGTCATTCCGAACGCAATTCCTTCATCATGTCGGCCACAATTTATTTTTGATGTGATTTAAATCCCATGGGATTTCTTACCTCTCTTTTCCCCCAAAGATGTACTCCGAGGTATAGGGCTGAAAGAGCTCTCTACACTCTCTCTTCCCTCTCCTCTGGCTGGGTTTGGGTGCGCCGTGCCGAGGCCTGCTGTCAACTCCCATTAACTAATTGGAATTGAGATGCAGCTGGCTTGCAATTCTGCCTGCACTGCACTCCTGTTGGAGGTGCACAAGGCTTCTAGTTTCTGCTGTTGCCTCAGTTTCACCTCAACCCCTCCCCTGCAAATATTATCCAACAGCAGTCAAGGCCACTCGATGGAAAGAGATGGCCCAGGAAAGTCCATCAGCAAACTACAGCTAGCTATCTAGCCACCATGAATGAGACCACTGTTTAATTCATGTGCTTGGTCATGGCACAGTGGCTTCACTTACACTCAGGCAATCACTTTTACAATGGCTTACTTAGGGTGTATTATGGTCAATATCCCTGACCTTATGAAACCATTATTATGTGTTTACATTCATGACTATGGTACACTCCCTATCGGGAATAGTGAATCAATGGGTGTGGCTAAAATCAAAAGGAGAGACGATGGAGGGTAGATGAAGTGACAACGGTTTAATTTGAGTATGGTGGAATCTGCAAACTATGAAACTTTAATAATCTGGTATCTTTATTTGTTCGATGTCAACCAGAATCAAATACAAAAAAAACAACTGCCTTTGAAAGGCTATCGAGCATTCCCTTGGGATGTGATTACAGCAATTAATAGATGATAGAAGTCTGCACTTGAAATTAATAAGTAGCAGCCTTTACATTAATGCACTAAAATGTTGTTACAGAAAACACAAGGGACCTAAATTTAAAGTTGTTTAAAGACAACTTTTGAAGACATTTAAGTAAGACAAAAAGAGTAATGAAATGAAAGAAAAGTTTTAGCTTGGTGCAATTTAAAAAAATTCAGACATTTTTAATCCTTAGCCGTACATTTGTTTTTACTTACTGCTCATGGTTAAGATTACACTGTGTGATTGATGATGACAGTTTTATCATGCTATTGTAAAAATTTTGTATGAACCAGTAAAATAGAATGTCTTAAAAACATACCCTAGAACACAAGACAATTATAATACCGAATGCTACCAAACAGTTTTTTAAGGGAGGAAGTTGAAAGCCATCAATAATGACAACAAGGAAGTACTCGTCACTTTGCTTCCAGGAAACAGTCCAACAGGAAGCCAACAGAGTGGGGGCTTTGTTACAAGGCTTTAGCAGATCACATTAAATAGTTAGGCAAAGACAAACTGACCGCTATTAGGGAGAAACAAATGCACCCGGAAAAATCCTAAGCCTCACTTATTTGTAAAGAAATATGGTGTCAGCAAAAATTTAAATATGGTCCGGCATTTACCAGACATCTGTTGCTTCTGTTAATTACTTTACTTGGTAATTGCCACATAATGCTAATAGCTAATCAAAAAAGACAAATGTGACAAACTGATAACTGAACTGAAAGGCTCCAGTCCCACCCCCCTTTACAATGATTATTTGAGACTTGTTAAATAACTGCACCTCTTATTGCTTGTCTGTGCTGCTCTGTTTTGGGGGAACTGGCCCCTAATTCGACCTATGAGGAAGGTATTTTCTATTCACTTGCCGGGAAGAGAACACATACAGTGGTTGTCATCAGGACTCGCTCGGGGTGAGTTTGTCACCTGCCTCAGGGTTTTCACCAAACCGATGAGTAATGAAGAAACAAAAATAACATTTCAAGGTTATAGGACTCGAAAATGAGTAGCCTAGATACGAGTAGATATGAGACGCCTAGAACGTTTGGGCTGTGTAGAGCTTTTAGGGGTGTCATAGTTTGGCAGTGAATGTAATAAAAAAGATTTGAAAAACGAACATGACATAAATATGTAATCACTGTGTATTGAATATACATAGGTCACACGGAATATTACATTAGTTTAAAAAACACTTGTAAAATTAATCTATACAACAATGCCACTCAAAATGTATGCATTATATATTTGTAGAGCCCTAGTATCCTCCACCATTGGTGTTTGCAATAGCCAGGGCTGTAACTACAGTGACAAACCTAGTCTGTAGGCTATACAGTGAAGGAATGCACATGCAGGCAGGCACTGTGGCTCAAACACGACATTCTCACCCCCTTTCAATCTGCCAGGGCTGTGATGTTTCTCGTGTGAGAGTGATGTCTGCATGAATGATTTCAAGTCAATTCATGGAGGGCTTCACCCATCTTATTTCCCCCAGGCCCACCTCATTGACCACCTCGCATAATGCCATCTGGCACACATCTAATACGAAGGTGGCAGTCTATTTGTTTGTTTGGGAGACAAAGTATTTTTCTGCAAGTAAAATCACTGCCTATTCAAACTCCCAGCATTTTAAGCCTTCAAATTGTGTTTTTCCTTGAAAGTTCAATTCTGACAAAGAAGCAATGGTTGTAGTCTTGTATAGAATGTTTTTGACCGTATACTAAAGCCTTCATACAATTCTTCCTTTGCCAAGTGAAACAGACAACTTCTTCACACCCATTTTTCTATGCCTAATTTTAGCATTGAGTTGCTTCGTTCCCCTATAAGGGTCATGTGATATGTTTCACTATGAAGTGATAACTGAAAAGCTTTCATCCAATGCTAAATACAATATTCTGTGCCAGGGAAATGTGGGTCATTCCAAGTTAAACTGTGATGATAACAGCATTAAGCAGTATGCGTGATATCCCCTTGACAGATTTGCAAAGTATGAAAAGTGATTACTTGAGACACATTAAATCCCCATGG